>JBBYHO010497123.1:0-14637 GCA_038382025.1 Adansonia gregorii
GGTAGCCCGATCCTTGAGCAGGTCTAATTACAACAAGATCTTTTCATTAAATTTTGTTTATTAATATTAGCAGATGTTATTTTTTTCCTTTTGGTCTTTGTTTTGGTCATTAATATTTTTGCTTTTAAGAATTGGAAGGGGAGGAATGGAGAGGATGAAATCAGGTGTAAATTTCATTTTTTTTTTTTTTCATTCAGTGAAGCTTTGGTATGAACAGATGTTTTAATATGTATGTTATGTAAACATAAATGAAATATAAATTATTATATATGTTAAATTTTATTCATATAAATTATATATTAAATATAGTTTATTAATCATATTTATTATATTATTTTTATATTTATTATACATGTAATATTTTTATCTTATTTTTATAAGCTGCTATGGACGAAAACAGGGTAGGGATTTTCTTAAATAGTTTCCTTTGTAGTCGAAGTGAATCATTACTTCGTAGGTCGTGTCTTGTTGTCCCCGATTCCATCTGTAACCCAATCAACAAATAGCAGTCTGTCCCTGGAAAAAAAAAGGGTAATTCTCTCTTTACTTCAATGCGAGCGCGGTGGAATTCAATATAATAATTAATTTAAAAAACATATTTTTAATTATTATTGAATAAAAATATAATTTTATTTCAAATATACGAATATAAATATTTTATATAACTATTTTAATTTATTTTTTAATTAAAATTATTTTATAATAAAATTTTTTTATTTTAATTAGCAATTATAATATAGTTAAATTTTTATCACTAAAATTTTATTTTAAATAAAATTTATTTAAATAATATTATTTTAATTATAATTAAAAAAATAATTATTTTAATTTATTTAATTATCGTATATACAATATAAAATTCAACATTCAACACCTATATTTAGGATGAGAAAAAAAAAAGGAGCAAATCGAGAATTGATTCAATTCATAAGAGTAAAATTTTCACTGTCCCTCCAGCTTTCGACGGAAAGGAAAGGATCCACTCCAATGGAAATTAAGTTTTAATTTTTTCTAACTTTTTCATTGATTAATTTTAACTCTTTCATTTTTATTTCATTAATTTATTTTTGTATTTAAAAGTTTTTAAGTTTTTTATTTAATATAATAAATAGATTTATATAATTATAAAATTAATTAATTAAAAGATTTAAGTAAACATAAGTAATATATATTAAATTTTTAATATTATTTAAAAATATATAAAATAATTTACCATACACTTGTATATTAATGTTGTTAATGATCATTTTCATCTAAATGCTACTTTTTTTTTACATTCAAATATATATCCCACTATTAATTTTAATCTTATTGTTACAATTATAATATTAATGCTATAATAATTAATCTCATCACTACCATTGTTTTTAATGTCATTGGAATTAATCTTATTGTCTATCCAAATTAAACTCTTAATAAGTTCTAAGATTAGTTGACTAATATATATAAATATATATTTATATATATATATATATATATGGATTTTGTTAACAAATATCTTAAGAACACTTTTTAAAGTTACTATATATAGTAATATTTTCATCCTATGCATAGATTAGTCTTTGGCCTAGGATTGGACAAGAATTTGTTTTTGGATTAGTCCTAAACCAACTACAGTTAATTTAGTAAAAATATTTTTATTTAAATTATTTATAAAATATTTAAAAATTAATACATTTTTTGATATTTTAAAATAGTAAAATGAGTTTGCAAGCCAGCTTGAACCCAACCTTGGCAAAGCTTGGATAAGAAAAGAAAAAAAAAAAATTTGGCTGCAACCTGATCTTGTTCAGCCCACGGACAAATAACCAATTTAATGAAAATGATAAATAAAGTTATTGACATCTACAATTAGTATAATATTATTAATACTATTAATACATTAACTAATGTTAGAAATAATATAAGACACATGTTAACAAAATATTATTTAAATATGTGTGTATATATATATTACAACGTCAATCCATTTCAAAAGTATAATTAGAAAATTTTTTTAGAGAAAATATGTACTCGGCGAGATAGAATAGCTTTTTTTTTTTTTGGTCTAAGACCTCTAATATCAGATAGCCAAATTGGACCTTGATTATCTAAAGTTAAGCCGAGTCGTACCCCAAATGAGAAGAAAGCTCTTTCAACACCTATTTTCTCTATTCACCATACTCAAAATCAAGACCTTACTTAAAAGGCACCTAGCTCCTTCATACTGGACTAAATAGCTGTTGATACAAAATAACTTAAAACCTATTTGATAGGTGCATTGTGAAAAAAATGTAACAATAAGGCCATGAGGTAGCCTTTTAATTTCACATGCAAAGTTAAAAACTCTACCGTCGGTGCATCTGATAGTAATCCTATATATTGTTATTGGATTTCAAGGCAAGTACATTTATTATAAACAAGTAGTACAGTGATGAACAGAGCATCGTTCCCTTGAAGACTTAACTAAAATTTGCTAGGTACTAAAATTAAAACAATTTAATCTTATCCAAACAATTAGTTAAAATGTTGTAAAGTAAAAATAAACTAAAAAATAAACTAAAATTAACTAAATTAACACAGCAAACTAAATAAAGTTTACTTAATCAATGATAAAAGCCTAGGATTATAATTTCCTCAACACTTAAATTGAATTTATTATACTCTTTTAACTTGATTTATGAAAATAAGTTGTTAACCTAGAGTTTTAATTTATTTATAAATATCTTCTGATGGTCTTATAAAAATACGTTTCTCCAATTTATTATATTCTTATGCAAATTGAATAAAAAAATTCACTTAATCAATGATAAAAACCTGGGATTACAATTTTCTCAACACTTTATTTGAATTTATTTTACTATTTTAACATCATTTATGATTATAAGTTGTTAACCTAGAGTTTTAATTTATTTATAAACATCTTCCGGTCTTATAAAAATATCTCTTTCTAATTTATTATATTCCTATGCAAATTGAATAAAAAAACTCATTAAGCTTAAACTCTAATTTAGTTACATAAGGCATACTCATATATTTCTATCAATATGTAGATCAATTCGTCCTAATAAATGAATATGAAATATATGTCATTCAATCCAAATTTAAATATAAAATTCCCTATTCAAAGTTCATTACTGTTATAAAATCAATCTAGTTGGTGGCTAAACAATTAGAAGCATTATGAACTAGATTGAATAAACAACTCAAATATCATTAAATCAAGAAAAGAGAATAAAATAATCTAAACTATATGTTAAGTTCCATTGTAACCTTAGAAAAATAAATTTAGTTCATAATGATTAAATAAAATACAAAACACTAGAGTTCCACCATCATAAACATCACAATGCAGATAAAAATATGAAAAAAAATAAAAGATAAAACTCAGAATTGTCAAGTCTCGTCTTCAATTTTTTCAATCTTTCTCCAACTGCAAAATCCCAATCTTTCCTCTTTAGAAAACTAGAGAAAAAAATAAAAGCTATAGAGTATATGAGATATCTCTAAGTCTAATCCTAAAAATCCTACATATAAGCAAAACCCTAGAAAGTAAAAAATTGATCTCCAAGTAGTTTAAACAGATTATTTTTAAAAACTTTCAAACTTAATCACTTTAATTCATTGAGTCCATTTTATTTCTTGATTAAGGTGTTGTGCTTTTAGAAACTCCTTTAGGTTTTGACCTACAAAAATTATATGAAAAGTATTTAAATAACTAGGAAATTAAAATATAAAGAAAGTAAATAATACTAAATTAAAAACTACTAAAAATAAATAAAAATCTCCATGACATAGTTAATTTAATGCACATAATGAGACTAAATAACTCTATTTCATAGAGTTTCACAACTCCAAACTTGAGATTTTGCTAGTCCTTGAGCAAAACAAAACAAACAAATGAACGCTAAACAAATGAGATGAAATAAACGAAACACTACTTAAGATAAATATACTTAAATGATAATAGCCTTAATTTTTTTTTCAAAAGTCATCTCAATATCTCAACTTAAGGTAGATACAAACATAATTCAAATTCATATTTCAATTCAATCATAAAGCTCAATGCTTCAAACACTTCCTGATGTGTGTATATATGATTTCTTTACAAATCATTAAATGCAACTCCCAATAAATTTATGTCAATGCAAGCTATAAATTAATGCTAAATTCTCATATGTTTGCTTTTCATTTTTCTCTCCATTAATGTAGATTAACACCTTATCAAAGATCATATAGGACTTTGTTAAGCTTGTAATGTATAGCTAGGTCAAGGTAGCATAAAGTATAAATTTTGCTTTAACTCACCTATAGATGTTCTTCAGTGTTCTGGATCTTTCAAAGAGTTATTCACAACACTTTAAGGCATATACCTTTTTTCATGATATTTTCTTTTTTTTTTCATGCTATTTTATTCATTTACACAACTTTATGTGTTTTTTTCTTTGTTTTTCATTTTTTTACTTTTTCCTTTATTGTTTTTATTTTTTATTTTTCATGCTTCATCAATACAACATAATCCAAACATGGCTCATAATATTTTCTAAAACAATTTCATGAACATGCCTATATAGTGAAGATTAATTGTGGTTTTTTCTTATTTGGCTAGGCTAAATTATATGACAATCAAAAGAAAAGTATACATATGTATATATAAATTAGGCTCAAATGGGGTAAACTAAGGATATCAATATAACTAGTTAGGTTTAAAAAGGGTCAACCGATCCAAAAGATGGCCTATATCATTTTCTCAACTTAGTGTTGTCTAAGATTTCACCTTAAGAGAGAATAAAAATTCTACGTTTCTAGATATAATTGCAATTTATATCAACATAAAACAGCCTTCAAACAGGTAATACAAATCAAAGCAAGAGATCCACTGCTTAATTTTTAAAAATCACATCCTAACAATAAGAAAAAACACAATAATCTAATCACAAATCAAATCATGTTTATAATTTTCCAAGGTCAAAATAAATCAATAACTAAGTTCTCTTCATTGGATGAGGATCTCATCATTATAAGCACAAATATCTCAATTTAGGCAACCTAAACACTTGAACATAATCGATTCTAAAAAAACATGGAAAAGCAAAACTAAAAAAAAAATGCTAAAACAAATAACATAGACTAATTTGACACTAGTAAAATAATAAACTCACCCCTAAACTTAAAAAAGAAAACATTGTCCTCAATGTTTATAAATAAAAAGAGAAAGAATAAGAAACTCTCTTTTTTAATGAAGGACTTTTATGAAAAGCTCTAATTACTCTCTTTGACCTCATGTTGTTTGCCAAAGTTAGTGGGAGCTTATAAAAGAAAATAAATTAAAACAAAATTATACTTAAAATGTAAAAATAATAATATATATTTATTTTTTAAAAAATTAAAAACATTTAGGGTTGGAAAAGTAAAAAATTTAAAAAAGGAAAAAGGGACAAGGTATTGTAACACTAATACACCAACACTACAATGTCGACCCTCGACATTTTTGGGTGCCACAGCACACCTGCTAGGTGTTGTAGTGACTCGCAATTCTTTTTATTGCTGTGGCGATGCAGCATCACTACTTTGGCGTTGCAACACTGGGCTTTAAATTGGTCAGTGTCCTTTTTTTTAAGAACATGAAAAAAAATTACTTATAAAAGTAAAAAAAATAATAAAAAATTCTAAAATTATGAAAGGAAAAGTTTAAAATGCTTAGGTTGCCTACCACGAAGCATTTGATTTATGTTTTTGGCTTGACTATCTCTATTGTTATTTTGGGCTAGCTAAACTGATTGATGGCCGTTTATGTCTAAGTTTTCCTCCCCAACATTACATAAGTTGTTGTCCATTTTCTTTGAGCTTCTTCTTTTCACTTTTATTCTCCATTTTAATTGGCTCGAAATTATCCTTTTATGCTGTTTTTGTTTTGACTTCTACACAAAAACTTTAAGATATTCTTTAAACTTTTGGGCAAATCATTTACTATTTAAATTGGCTTAAAGCTATGTTCTATGCTTTTCTTATCCGGACTTCTCCTCAGAAACTGTGAGAAATTAATTAAAATTTTGGGTGAATCATTCACCAAATTAACTGCCAAACATTCTTTAAAGTCATCAAGATAATCAATAGAATCTAAAACTTTAAAGTTACCTCTTGATCTTAAACTCTTAATGAGAGTTTTAATGGTAGCTAAAAATGGTCTCTAAGAGTTATTGGAATTTCACTATCTGCCTCAATGTCAAGTACAATGAAGCCAATAGGAAAAAATGAATTTGTCAACCTTCACAAACACATCCTCTATAATGCTTCTTGGATGAGTGCATATCTATCGGCTAATTGTAACACAACTGTAGTGAGTTTTACCTCCCCTAAATCAAGTTTCCAGTAGATAAAAAAAGGCATTAAAATTTATACTACCTCCTAAATTACATAAAGCTCTACCAAAGAGTTTGTTACCTATAGTGCATGAAATGGTGAAGCTTGAAGGATCCTTGAGCTTTGTTGCCAATTTCTTTTGAAGGATGGCACTACACTCTTCAATAAGTGAAACGGTTTATAACTCACCCAATTTCCTTTTCTTTGACAATATTTCTTCCATAAATCTAATATATTTTAGCATTTTTTTTCTAAAAATTCAAAAAAAAGTATGTTAATATGGAGATTTTTAAATAACATAAGAAACTTCTGAAATTGATTATCAAGCTTTTGTTTTTAAAGACATTGATGAAAGGGTGGTGGTGGATTAGCCTAAAGGTGGTTTTTTTTTACTCCATTTCTTTTTGCTTTTTACTCGCATCTTCTATCTTAATTGGCTTAGTTGATTCATCTTGTTTCTTGCTACAACCTTTAATATCTTTTCTTTTCCTAAGTCTGACTACATTACATTGCTCTTTCCCAACCCTTTTTGGGTTAAGCTTGGTATCACTTGGAAGAGTACTCATAGGATGATTATTGATTGCATTAGCAAGTTAGCTCACTTGCATTTCAAGGTTCTTTAAAGATGTTGCTTGTTCTAAACAAAGGCTTAAGTTTTCGTAAAGGATTTTACTTGATCTTGAACCTCAGCTTAAGTTTGTCTAAGAGTTTCTACTTAATTTTGAAAAAAAGCTTCAATTTTCTTCATAAGCTACAATAAAATCTCTTCCAATAATAACTTCTTTTCTTGAACAAGATTTTAAGCTTGGTAAGGAGACTGGGGAGGGAATGCTTGCTGACGTATAGAGGAAGGCCATCTTGTTGTTTGCTACAATTGCTAATATAATTAGCTGCTCTAGCATAGGTTAGGCAATGATCCTTAGAATGTCCATCCCCATGTAATTCATAAATCACAAAGGGACTCTAAACTGAATGTACACTCATAGTATCCAATTTCTTTGTGATTGTCATTGGTTGTGCTTTTAATGAAGCAACAACATCAGTGTCATAGATCTTACAACTTTTCTTAGCACATTTCTTTCAATTGACCACTGCTAATTATTAGAAGCCATCTCTTTAAGTAATCCATAAGCCTCCTCAAGTACTTCCCCATGAACGTTCCACCTATTGTAGCATTAGTAATAGTTCTTGCCTACCTTATCATTCCATTATAAAAGTTTGTACCTGAAGCCATTTAGCAAGCACATGATAAGAACATCTCCGAAGCAGATCTTTAAATCTCTCCAAAGCTTCATAAATTGACTTTGAATCATATGGCATAAAAAAAGTGAGGTTGTTTCTTATCTTTGCTGTCTTGGTGAAAGGAAAATATTTTAGCAAGAAATTTCTAGGCTAGATTATCCTAAGTAGTGATAGAGCCAAACGTATGTGAATTTAACCAACTCTTTGCCTTTTCTCAAAATGAAAATAGGAAGATTCCCAATCTGATGGCGTCATCTGAAACTTTATTGTGTTTGAAAATATTATAAATCTCCAAGAAATCCACAATGTGAGCATTAGGATCATCATTAGGTAAACCGTAAAATTGGACTAGAGTTTGGATCATCTTAATAATGGCTGGCTTTATCTCGAAGTTATTACATTGGATGGAAGGTCTCCAAATACTAGAATGAATGCCTTGCACATGAGGGACACTAAACCCTTGTAAGCACTTTGTATCTTTTTTTTCAGCCATTATACTATCATAATGACCAAAAGTACCTAAAATGTAAAATAAATAAATAAATAAAGTCTGAATTAAGATTGAAATTGCTTGGTATTAATATTGGAAAAATTAATAAAGTAACACCCCAACAACAGTGCGAAAAACTTGTTATCAGATTTTCATGCAAGTTCACATATTGTAAACAAGTAATATAATGATGAATAGAGTATCATTACCGTGAGGAATTAAACTAAATTTTGCTAAGTACAATTTAATCATATCCAAACAATTAATTAAATGTTTGTAAAGTAAAATTAAAATTAACTAAATTAACAAAGCTAATTAAATAAGGTTAACTTAATCAATGATAAAAGCCTAGGATTACAATTTTTCTCAACACTTAATTTGAATGTGTTTTTCTCTCTAAAGTTAATTCATGATAATAAATTGTTAACCTAGAGTTCTAATTTATTTATAAATATGTTCTGATGGTCTTATAAAAGCATCTCTGTTAACCAATTTACTAGATTCCTATGCAAATTGAGTTAAAAGAAACTCATTAAGCTTAGACCCTAATTTGGTTACATAAGGCATGTTCATGTACTCCTATCTAACATGCATATCAATTCATCCTAATAAATGAATATAAAACATGTCATTCAATTCAGGTCTAAATACGAGGTTCACTTTTCCAAGTTCATTAAGGTTACCTAATCAATCTAATTAGTGGCCAAACAATTAGATGCATTATGAATTAGATTGAACAAACAACTCAAATATCTTTAAATTAAGAAAAGAGAATAAAATAATCCAAACTAAATGTTAAGCTTATTGTAACACTAGAAAATAAATTTAGTTCATAATGATTAAGTAAAACATAAAACACTAAAGTTTCACCATCATAAACATCAGAATAAAAATTAAAAAAATGAAAAGAAAGAGAAAATTAAGAATTGTCAAGTCTCAATCTTCAATTTCTTGAATCTTTTTCCAACTGCAAAATCTCCATGGCTTGTCTTCTCTTTAGAAAACTAGAGAAAAATAAAAGCTATAGAGTATCAAATATCTCTAAATCCAATCCTAAAAATCTTATATATAGGCAAAATCCTAAAGAGTAGAAACTTTGTCTTCAAAAAAGTTGAATAGACTATTTTTAGAAACTGCCAAATTTAATCAATTTGCTTTATTAAGTTTACTTTACTCCTTGATTAAGTGATGTACTGTTGGAAACTCTTTCAGATTTTAATCTACAAAAATTATATAAAAAATATTTAAATAACTAAAAAATTAAAATATAAGAAAAGTAAATATTAATAAATTAAAAATTACTAAAAATAAATAAAATTTAAATAAAAATCTTCAAGACTCAACCAATTTAATGCACATAATGAAACTAAATAACTAGAGTTATCATATATATTTGTAAAAATCATCATGGAACTTGTTGTTTAATACCGGAAATTGTTGCCCATTTACAGTGAAACCATTTTCAATTTTATTTAATATTAGAAGAAACATAGATTTTTCATTTTTTTTAATTAAATTATGCTTTAGTCAAGAGTACACAGAATCAGATTGGATTGTATCAAGAACTTTAAATGTCAATCTCGACTTTGAGTTGTATGTCGAATTAGGTCCATTTATTTTTAAAATATTATTAAAATATAAAAAAATATTATTAAATTATTAAATTAGAATTTAATAACATAATTTTATTAACAAAACAATATATCAAGCCAACCTAAACTCTAAAAAACTTATCAAATATAACCTGCACATAGATTTACTTCAATTTTACTTGTGAACAACACATTATAAATATTCCAATTCTTTGTATTAAAATATCCAAGAAGCCTTTAAACTAATTCATTTTTTTAATAATTTTTATACTTTTATTATACTCAAATAAATTTTTACTATTTGATTTTAAATAAGCTTTTATTTAAAATTAATTTATGTTCAGGTTTATTTAGATATGAATTAAAGGTTAAAACTTTACTAGGGTATTTAAAGTCTTATTTAAATGAAGTTAAAGATTGAGAGTTATTTAGATGTAATAAAAATATTAGAAATTATTTTATCTAACTAAATTGATAAAATAGAGGGGTTTCTTGTTATTTTAACCTATTCCTCAATTTAAAATGCAACATGCATATTGCAGAAGCATGGACATAATTAATCAACATCGCCATCACCATTATATTATTAATTTCTTATTGAATTTGACTAATATATTTTTGTACAAAAAAATGCCTAATATATAATTATTGCCAAGTATACTAAAAAATTAAAATAAAAGAAAATTTATTACTAAACATATAAGAAATAAAAATTGATAAGTTTTTTTTACTCAAGAGAGGTAGTAGTAGGAGTTTAGTAAATTTAATTCAAAACTTATTGAATGTCACTTTTTAAGAATAATAACGTAAATTAACTGGATTAAACTTCAAATTTAATAAAAAAATAATAAATTTTTTTTAAATAAAGACCGAATCTAAATTATTTCATGATTTCAAATATACACACGCATTTATTATTGAGTCAAATGCTTAAAGATAAATAAATAATAATAATAAAGTTAGTTTATAAAGCATTGTACTCTCCTAGTACTTGGAGAAGTTATGGGTGTTTCTAAAATTGCATCACTTCTCAGTTTTGGAGACAACGGCATAGATATACAAGATTTGCTTAATGATTGATTGTATTTTATAAGGCTTTGTCTATCTTATATTCTTACGTAAACAAACTATTTTGGATCCTCTTACATAATTAATTTCTTCCATTCTTTTCTTTGTTTACCAACTATCATTATTATTATTATTAAACTTAACAATATTAAACATAATTATATATATAATACAAAAAAATTAAAAAATTACACGATACGAATATAGAAATATCTAAAAATCTGTATAATACATAACATATAAAAAATTATATAAATATAAAATACTTAAACGTAAAAACACAATGAATGTGCTAATGATATATGAATTGCTAGATCTAGTTGTTATTATTATTATTATTATTCTTATTATTATTAGAAGAAGAAGAAGAAGAATGCTACATAACTAACGTTAAGTTTTGCAATGATTTAAGAAAATCCACTACATGATTCTAAAGTTTTAAAATGCCCTTTAATCTTTATTATGTTTTTTTCAAGAATGTTTTTAAAATACTGTATGAATCATTTTACTTAATTATTATATATACGCAAAATAAACATGGCAATAAATCGTATGTGCTTGTAATTATCACAAAATCTTCAAATTCCTAATCTATTTATTAAAAAAATAAATATGATAGACGAAAATGAAAATTAATGAAATTAATTGATACCTATTATCATGATAATATGAAATAAATTTAGCAATAAATTAACATGTAGGTTACATTCTTGATCTAATTTAACCTAAACATTTTACCTCTGTTTAAGTTATGATCCAATTTTGGTCGAAGAAGTTACAGTGTTGTCCAACACCAAAATGTCCCCAATCGAAGTATAAAAAAGAAAATATTGAATTAACCCTTAAATTTAAAATGTTGAATTAAGAACTTCGAAGCATCAAATAAGCAAAAATCAAGAAAAGTGAAAAGAAAATTATAAACCCACTTTTCGGGTAGATGAAAATGGAGGCGTTATTACAAGTGGAACTTGAACAATAAAAATAAGCAGAAGAAAAGCATCTAATCACCTAAGCAATGAAGGATACGTGAATAAGTTATCGACACCCTTTTTAAAATAAAACAATAATTGAATAAACTTTCAATTCGTTTAGTTTGTATTCAATTTAAGTTAGATTGAATTTGAAATAAATTTTTAATAATTTGAATTGATTTAATTTAATTTATTATTTAATTAATAAAATTTTTATTTAAATTAAATTATAAAATATTTTTAATTTAATATAAAAATAAATTTTAATATATTTAAATTATTAAATAATTTTTAAAAATAAATTAAGTCAGATCAAAGCCTAAAAGAGCAAAATTTATTTTTTTCTAAGACTCTAGATTTGTTCATGGGTCAAATCAAATTATAATTTTAAAATTTTGTAATCTTTTTCTCAAGATTAGGTTAGATTAACCGAAAGCTTATTTCACTATGCACTATATTATTAAAATAATATTTTATTTTAATATTTATATATTTTTATAATTAAATTTAAATAAAAAATAATAATTTAAATCAAATTAGATTAATTTTAATTTTTAAAAATCTTATCCAATACTAAATTTGTATGACGAGGCCCTCGAAAATATTTAAACCGAATTAAAGAACGACCACGCATTTTCCATTGCCTTCTGCTCTTTACATAAATAGGACAACGACCTCACTTTATCAATACCCTTATTATATTGTTTGAAAGCAACTTTGTCTTTTTGTCTTTTATTTATTTTTTTGCTCAATTTTGGATTCTACCGACACAACGCCACTCCCCATATTCACTTCTTCAATTTATAATAATTTTATTTCAGGCAGTCCATTTCAACTTACACATGTATTTGATTTTTTTTTCCTTATTGGCTCTTTTGGGAAATGATTCTTGTTTTAAAACTATAATTATTTATTTCTTAGTGTTTAAGATAATTTAGAGGTTGAAGTAGATTCAATTGTTATTGGCTCAAATAACCAAAAAAATTGAAATAGATTTTTCTATTTTTTTATTGAATTTAAAAAATTTTTAATCTTTAATTTATACCTAAGTAAGATTTTAGCATAAATCATTTTTATTTGAAATAAAGGTTTATTTAGATACAGATTTAAAAATAAAAAATTATAAAATATAATAAAAATATAAAAGTTTATTTTAAAAAATATAAATAATTCCAAGATATTTTTTGTTGATATTTTAATCATTTTGGTAGGTCAAGAAAAATGGTAAGGAAAGCAAAAAAGAGAACAAAAAGAAGAACACATGTCCGATTATTATGAACTTTAAAAACACAAGATGTTTGATTTGATGCAATACTTACTGGTTTAGGATTCCATTAAGAACCAATTGTTTAATGTTTCTCAATAATGTTGAAATAACATAAAATCATGTGAATATGATGCAGTAAAGCTGAAATAAGTAATGTCAAAAATTAATTAATTAATTTCATGGAAAAAATTACGTCATATTTTCGTTTAATGAGACAAAAATTAAACTTGAAGCAACTATTGTGGAACTCTCACATGTGAGTTGTTCTAAAACCTACAAGCAGAACATCAGTCAAACCTGTAAATTACTTTTAATAATTAATTCCCTTATTCGTCTTTAAGATTCAAACTCATATTTAAAGTAATCAGTATCATATATGTAGACATATCATTTTTATTCTTGTACAGATACATACCGGTATTAGAGTGTTTTTAGTGTACCGTTTCGAGTTTATCGGAGTTTGAAAAAAAATATTTTCAAATATGAAATAAATGAGATTAAATAAATTTTATATATTAAATATTCATGAATTATATATAATATTCTATAAAAAACTTCATCAAATATAAAAAAAACAATATCAATTAAGTAGTAAAGTTAAAATTTTTTAATGTTTATTAAATTTATAAGTAATTATGTCTAAGATTCATCAAATTTATGAGTAATTATATATAATATTCATCAGATTTAATATCAATCTTGATTTAACTTTTTCTACAAGCTTATATTATGTACCGATCGATACAGTTATTTTTTACCAATATCACCGAAACAGGATGGTAAATATTGGTACGTTTGGTACAGACTAAAATCAAGATCAAAACAAAATCAACTATTGCTGATACCATTATATATTAAAATTGATAAGTATCAACTAGTACGACCAATATGTATCGGCCAATATAGCAAGTACCGGTATGTTACTGACAACATTGCTCATATGCCAGTGCATGTCATTGCAACATCTTACTCGATTTTTAAGTTAATGATTTCTTTGCACAAAAAAAATTAAATTAATATTTCTTACTTATAAATTTAGCTAACTATTAATTCAAAACTTAATTCAAATGATTTATACAATAATTTTTTAAATAGTAATATTTAATAAATTTAAAATTTAAATTTATGTTATCTCTATTCTCTAGTTGCTGCATCCCTCACGTATAAAAAGAAAAAAAATCATTTAGAGAAGGACCCACATAGACACACTAATTAGGTCAACTTAAAAAGTCGACCCAATGTGCATTACTCTTTTATTATTTGTCAATAGATATATAAATTAATAAAATATTAAATTTTTAATTTTAATAATCAAAATTTAATTTCAAATAATTTCAAGCAATAAGTGACCAAGCTTTTGATCTTATTTCATAGTGCATAACTATTATTTTATGTAGGGTTAGACATATTTGTTATCATATTATTAATGGATATCAAAATTTATCATTATTCTTTGATTGGTATCTATTATTGTACCTTTGAGATTAAGGGTGTATTTACCATATATTTTAACGCATTATTGAATTTTAACACTTTATTTTTATTCAATTAATTTTACAATTAAATTTTAATTTTTATCAAATTTTACAACTTAATTTAAATGATTTCAAAATAAAAAATAATAAAATTAATATTTTTCAAATATTTTATTTTAATAATTAAAAT
>JBBYHO010497344.1:0-23738 GCA_038382025.1 Adansonia gregorii
TAAACTCAATATAAAGGCTTAGTATATTTTTCAACTAAGAGGGGTTATTTTTGCTTGAAAAATAGCATTTTTAAACCTAAGTTACCATGAATCCAGAGCTGAAATATTTTTTTTGCCTTCAAGATTGGAAGACCAATTTTATGAAAACAATAAATCCATGCTATTCTTTATCTATTAGAGGTAGCATTAACTTAACTTAGGGATTTTTTTTTTAAATCAAGTTTTTAAAAAACAAGTAAGCATTTTGACAGAGATGTCATGAAAAAATATAACACACACTAGAATAAACATGGATTAAACATGCAAACACACAAAGATAATATTTTGACATAAAAATAGGTGACAAAAACATAAGAAGGTGATAAATAAGGTGCATGGAAATGATATCAACTTATTTAAACAAAAGAATGCATGCTGTAGTTGTCAAGAAAACATTTTTATGTCATAAAGCTCCTTAAAATATAAGAAAATGCATGAATATACATGAGGCATGTTAAGGTGAACATTTAAATATGAGATGAATGTGTGAATATAAAAGAAACATGGCAAAAAAATGCATGAATAGAGCTTATGATAATGATGAAAATGTAGCATGGCATATATGCATATCTAAATAGCATCAAGGTATTAAGAAGGTCCTCAAGATCCTAAGACCACCATAACTAAGGCAACAATAATGCAAGGGAGTTTTATCATCTACACCATTTTAGTAAGCCTTTTATGCTCCCATGACCTTTCTAAGACTCCCATGCATTATTAAAATGGTGTAGATGATAAAAAATGCATGGAAAAAGATTAAAAAATATCAAAAAAGCTTGAGGTTTTTCTCTTTTCCTAAAGTGATGACTTTAAGATCAATTTCTTCCATCTTTTTATTATTAGTTAGCAAGAAAAGGATGAAAATAATAAGCTTTCTGGTAATATAGTTGTTGGTGGGGTGTTTTGAGGGTGAAAGCATATGAAAGGTTTAGTTTTAGAGGTCTTATAGTGGTGGTTTAGAGAAGCTACAAGAATGAAAGAGGGTTATGGGTGAAAGGCAATGGAATAAAGTTTTTAAGACTGGAGATTACTAGAGGACTCCTAGAATGGATGGAGCCTTTATTAAGATTGTTAAAGAGCTCTTTTGGGAATGGCTAAAAAGTTTTTTCCTTTTTTTTAGATAGCTAGAAGTTCCTCTTAAATTCAATGCTCAGCCAATGCTTTTTAGGAGAAGAAGCAATGGCATTATTGATCTTTTATTCCTATACTAAGGGACATCTCTAGCTACTATGCATAGCTGGTCTTTTTTTCATTGGTTCTACCATGCTGATAAGGGGGTAGAAGGGTTGCAATAGCCTTCAACTTGAAGATATGCTTGACATGCCTTCTTATAACTGTGTATCTTATGAAAGTGACCCTTGCCATTGGCTGTTTAGGCCTCAAAAATTTGTTTAAATCTGATCATAGCCTAAAGTCTAAGTTTGTAGTGATATATGATGGTCTCTTGGTGTAAAAACATGTTTAAATCATATTTTTAAAGGCTAAAAAAATGGTCTGGGAAAAATGCCTTGGTGCATTGATATAAAATATGTTGTATTGATACACAAGGGAATTTTTACCCATGAGTATTGATACAATAAGGTGTGCATCGATACTAAGAGCAAAAAATTAGTTCCAACCTCTAAACTCATAAGCCTGTATCAATACTCCATGGATTTGCATAAATACTTATGCTTATGTACCGATACATTTTTGTTAAAAATCATAACTTTAGCCACTATCAAGGTTTGTATTGATACAAATATGCTAGGTATCAATACCATACCTTAGGTGTTAATACCAAACCCTCTTGTATCAATACTACATGTGAAAATTCAAGTTTTTGGCAATGTAAAAGCCTCGTATCAATACTTATGCACTAATATAACTTGCATGTACTTGTGGCTTCCTAATTTACCTCAACTTGGTCATAAACGGTGGGAAATTGATCCATGTACTCATCTGAATAACTTCGATTTAATGCCTTATTTTACAGTTTTCTTTGATATAACCCATAGAAATTTTAGATCTTCCTAAAAACTTTTTAAGCCTGGCAGTGTGTCGCCTAATAGTGCCTGTGACATGATACTTGATAGTCATCTCGTAGTTTTTATATTTTATCATCTATTAATTGAGTCTTGGGATTCCAAAAATAGGCCTGGATAAAATAAGGTGTTTATATCTACCCTATTTGGCTGTTGCTAAAATGGCCTTTGATGCCTTATTTTACATATTTCTTTGATATAGCCCATAGGTATTTTAGACCTTCCTAAAAATTTTTTATGCCTGGCGGCGTGTTGCCTAATAGTGCCTGTGACATAATACTCGATAGTTATCCCTCAGTTTTTATATTTTATCTTCTAATTTTATCATCCATTAATTGAGTCTTGGGAATCCAAAAAAGGGCTTGGATAAAATAAGGTGTTTACAACTACCCTTTTTTGGCCATTAGTAAATATTATGAGTAGGGTAAAGATAAATAGACACTATTTTATTCAAATAAGATGATGGTTTCGTGTATCTGCGAAAAAGTAAAAAGCTATTTAGTATCAAGTCAAGACAGGCTGAATATACTTGCAAAAAAATAAAATTTAGATTTGTTTCGTAAGGTTTGGCCTTTCTACTAGTTTTTTTTATTTAACCCCATATATATGCCACCAGCTTAAGTGGGCTTTGATGTAGGTTAATATGGTGTCACTAGCTTGTTTGGGCTTTGACTCGATAAATATCTAACTTTTTATGGACTGAGATAGATAAGTGCCACTAGCTTGTATGGGCTTTAACTCGATAAGCATCTAGCTCTTCATGGACTAAGGTAGATAAGTTCCATTAGCTTGTATGGGCTTTAACTCGATAAGCATCTAGCTCTTATTGGACTAAGGTAGACAGGTGCCACCAACTTGTGTGGGCTTTGTAGTAGGTAAGAAAAGGCATCCAGTTCTTTGTGGACTAAGGTAGCTTTAACTCGATAAACGTCTAGCTCTTTGTGGACTAATGTAGATAGGAACCACTAGGTTGTCTAGGCTTTATAGTAGGTAAGAAAAGGCATCAGCTCTTTACGGACCAAGGTAAACTAGTGCCATCAGCTTGTATGTGCATTATGGTAGGTAAGAAAAGGCATCCAACTCTTCATGGACTAAGGTAAATAGGTTTTACCAACTTATATGGGTTTTGGGGCAGTTAAGAGAAAAGATGCCCAACTCTTTGTGGACTAAGGTAGATAGGTGCCACTAGCTTGTATGGGCTTTATGGTAGGTAAAAAGAGGCATCTTGCTCTTTGAGGAGTCAAAGAAAATGTGTTTGGATACCTCTCTTGGATGATTTTCAATGAGCTCGTAAGGTCAAAGATACTTACTTGAGGCCTTTTGAGGTTTTTTGAAAATAAAAAATTAGACCTTGGGTTTCCTACAAATTTACCTTTTGTATATAGGAGTCAGTACCTGTAGGATGTTAAATGTTCCATAATGCATGGGGATACAAGATGTAAGGGTAATGACTTTAAAAGCTTAATCTAGTGGTCGATTTTAGCCTTTTTTGACTATTTAGGTTTCCTACAAATTTACCTTTTGTATATGGGAGTCAGCACCTATAGGATGTTAAATGTTCCATAATGCATGGGGATACCAGATGTAAGGGTAATGACTTTAAAAGCTTAATCTAGTGGTCGATTTTAGCCTTTTTTGACTATTTGCTCTTTCATGAGTTTTGGTGAAATAGTCTTTGCCCTAAGGTTTGTCAATGTTGTTTTAGATTTCCATAGAATTTGAATATAAAGCATGTCTATCAAAGGTACAAGAGGTTTGTGATTATGCAAGAATAGCCCTGAGCTTAAATTGCTCATTTGAGGACTTTTGTTGCCTTAAATTTAGTGAGTATAAGGCTTTTTCTGTCCATTATGATTCGAAGGGATGTTTTTAGTGGTTTTAGTAGACTATTCTAAGTTTCAATTAAGGATGATAGTTTAAAAAGAACTTTAACCCCTTGTTCTTAGGTTAAGGTCTATTAAGAGTTAGTTTTGAGCATATTTTCAAGATATGGGTTCTAAGAGCAAGACCAGTTATGGCCCTAAGAATTCATTTTTAGTCTTTAAGCATGAAACAAAATTCTTGCAAAGTTTTATCTTCTTAAGTAATGTTAGGAAACCTTGTTATTATTTTTTTCATTTATCAAGTATTATCAATTAAATGATAGATATGATGCAACATGGAATGCACGGTTATGAAAAAGATTTTTTAATTAATCAAGCATTTGTATTTTATTCAAATAAAGAGGGTACAAATTATGACAAACTTAAGAGATTGTGAAAGATTTTGATCTACAAAAAAGATAAAAGAGGTCTTTCTGGTTGATTGGCCTTGATACTAATGAAATGACTTGTCCATTGAGTGTTATTAGAGATTTCTCTCGAGCAATTAATCCTTTTAGTATTGGCTGACCTATAAAAAGATTTCTCATATTGGCCATGGTGAGATAGAGGCCTTAAAGTTAGGTAGTTTCCATTTTTGGAGTACAGATATGGATGAGATTTGGTAGGGTTGGTCAACATAGAATAGATGGATTAGGTTATGGTTTGGCATCTTAATCAAAGTTCTAGGGAAAATTGGTTTTGGGCTTGTGCTTGTTTGGGCTTGACTTGTTTGAGTAAAAAGGTCTAGTCATTGAAGCTGCCCTCTCTGGTTTTGGACTTAAGCTGATTCTTTCTCTTTTATGTTTTTTTTATGTATTTTTGTTTGTTTACCTTTTTTGGTCTTTTGGAGAGTGGAAAGAGAGAGAAATAGGATGTCCTTTTAGGTGTTCTTTCTAAAATCCTTTTAGGCATAATATTTCTTAAAAGAACTAGAGTTTATAGGGTTGGGTAGGTGACTGCCATCTTTCTCGGTTAAGATTAGGGCTCCTCTAAAAGATATATGTTTCACTATATATATCCTTTCCCAATTTGGATTCCATTTTCGTCAAGCATCTTTATGGATCAGGAGAATTTGTTTAAGCACCAAGTTACCTTCTTGGAGCTTATGATGATGAACCTTTTTGTCATTGGCCCTTATTATGCATTTTTTATGCAACTACCCATGACAAATGGCTTTAACTCTTTTCTCTTCGATGAGATTAAGCTGCATATTTTAGTTTTTAATCTGTTCTACCTCTTCAAGTTGTGATTCCATTAAGACTTTGAGTAAAGGATTTCAATCTTGTTTGGTAGGATAGCCTCTATGCCGTAAACTAAGAAGAATAGGGAAGCACCAATGAAAGTTTATATTGCTATACGATAAGCATGTAAAGCTAAATGCAACTTTCCATGCTAATTTTTGTACATCTTCACCATCTTTTTAACTATCTTCTTGATATTTTTATTGGTTCCTTCAATTGACCCATTCATTTTTTGGTAGTATAGGATGGAGTTTTGATGTTGAATCATAAACTGATAGCAGACAACTTATATCATTTTGTTTTTCAAGTTATGTGCATTATTAGTAATGATTTGCTCGGGAATACCATATCTATAAATGATATCCAATTTCATAAATTTGCATAAATCAATCTGGTGACATTAGCATATGAAGCTGCCTTTACCCACTTGGTGAAATATTTGATAGCCACTAAAATAAAGCAATGCCCATTAAAAGCTTTAGGGGTAATTGGTCTAATCATTTCATGCGCTATATAGAAAAAGGCCATAGAGCTATCATAACATGTGGAGGTGTCGATGTGACATGGATTTTGTCAACATAGATTTGGCATTTGTGGCGTTTTTAAGAGCATTGTTAATGCAATCTTTTTCAAGAGTCAACCAATAGTAGTTGATTGTAAGACTTGCTTTGCCATTTGGTGCCTATTAGCATGCATACTGCAAATTCTTTAACTTCTTTAAGTATTCTTTTGGCTTTAGAGGCATCCATTTATCAGAGTAGCACTTAATCTCAACCTTTATTGGGTAAAATCCTACCATAATAAAGGTCATGGCTAATCCTCAGATGGTTCTCTTATTAGTTTCGATAGCGTCTTTTGGGTATCGTTGATCCTTAATGTATTGAAGGATATCATGATACCATGGTAAGCAATCCTTCTCTTTTTCAACATTCTGACAATGTGCCAGGGTTCTATAGATACTCATCTGAATAGGAGCAGCATCCGATTCTTGATTAACTTTAAACATAGATGATAAAGTGGCTAAGGCATCAACAATTTGATTATCTTCTTAAGGTAGATGTTGAAAGCTAATATCATCAAACTCTTTTCTAAGTTTTAAGATTAGATTTACATCGCATATTTGCCATTCTCTTTTTAGTTGATAAATAACAAGGGTTGAATCTCTAAATATTTATAGTGTTCAAATGCCTCTTTCAATGGTTGCTTGGAGTCCTATGATACAGGCCTCATATTTAGCTATATTATTGGAACAATTAAAGTTTAACTTTATAGTGAAGGGGTAGTGGTTTCCATCAAATGAGATAAGAATTACCCCAATTCCATGCTTCAATGCATTTAAAGCTCCATCCAAGTGCATTTTCCAAGACTAATTGCACTCAATAGTGTTTTTTGTCATAATCTACAGATCAAATCATTGTCAAGAAAATTAAAGTCTAAAGGTTGATTTATTGTGCTACGATTTATGGCTTTTTATGTAAATGTCATACTCAAAAAGTAGGACTTGCCACCTAGTGAATCTCTGTAACAAGGCAGGAGGTTTGCATCAATACTTGATAGGATCAAGTTTAGCAACTAGCCACCTAGTGTGGTACAACATGTATTATCTTAACCTCTGGGTCATCCAAGTTAGAGCACAACATAACTTATCCATAAATGAATAAATATTTTCATATTCTGTGAACTTTTACTTAAGTAGCAAATAGTTTGTTCCTTCTTGCCTGACTCGTCATGTTAACCTAATACACAATCCATCAACTTGTCAAAAATTGATAGATATAGGATTAATGGTCAATCGGACACTAGTGGCACAAGTACGAAAAGGTTCAAAAGGTAATGTTTGACCTTATCGAGAGCTTCTCAGCATTTTTCATTCTCTTCTCTAGGATTTTATTTTTGAAGTAACCGAAAGATTGGATCGTATTTATTAGTTAACCAAGATATGAATCGGGATATGTAGTTCAACCTTTCAAAGAAATTTCTCACTTCTTTTTGAGCTCTAGGTGGTGGCAGATTTTGAATGGCCTTAACCTTGTTAGGATCAACTTGTATTAATAAAGCCTAATAGTTTACCCGATGTGAGATTGAATGTTCATTTTGCAGGATTTAATTTGAACTAGTATTTACAATGTTGTTTAAAGAAGTTTCAAATTTTGTAATGTGTTCATTTTTTTGGGGCAATTTAGAGATCATATCATCCACTTAGACCTCTATTTCTTTATACATGAGATCATGGAACAATGTTACCATTGCCCTTTGATAGGTTACCCTAGCATTCTTGAGTCTAAAGGGCATTACTTTGTAGTAGAAAGCGCCCTAAATGGTTACAAATGTGGTCTTTTCCACATCTTCAATTACCATTTTCATTTGGTTATAGCTTGAAAATCCATCCATGAAGGAAAATAGTGCATTTTTGGCAGTGTTGTCTACTAAGGTATCAATGTAAGTTAGAAAAAAATTATCCTTGGGGCTGGCTTAGTTCGAGTCTCTGAAGTCCAAACACATCTGCACTTTACCATCTTTTTTTGAAACTGAGACTATATTAGCTATCCATTTAGGATATTTTGCTACTTTGAGAAATCCTACTTCAAATTGTTCCTTAACTTGTTATTTAATCCTCAGAAGCATTTTAGGCTCCATTATTCTAAGCTTTTGCTATATGTGCTTAGACTTAGGTTTAAAAGGAAGTTTATGGTCCATTATATTGTTGTCTAACCCAAGCATGCCTTGGTAGGACCAGGCAAACACATCTCGACATTCTTGGAGGAGAATTATTAGTTTAACTTAAGTTAATGGTTTTATAGAGGTTTAGATTTTAACTTCTTTTGAATATATTTTTGTTTAAAGGTTTAAAGTTTCATTAGGTTCTTCATGAGGCAATTTTTGCTTTTCTTCCTATTCAATTAGTCTCAGCAAGTCTGGAGGTATGGGGTTCTCTTCAAGATTTTCCTCGAGCTCGACCTCACTAGTGCAAATTGGTTGCTCAAAATTGATGTTTGAAGTTTGATATGAATATTCATGTCACCTTCATTAGGTACCTAAAAATATGGAAAAAGAACAATATATGTGGAAAATATATAGAGAAAGGTCTAAGAGTTGGCAAGAACTATGAATACAAAGGATGAAATGCATAACGTTTAGTTATTTTCATTAATAATACTTAATAAAAGATACCCATACAAAGGATCCCATAATGCTTTTGGGCAGAAGCGTATAGGTTTAGTTCATAGTATTACTTTGAAAAAGACTTAAATAGTACAAGAATCTCAGTTTCAATTTAAACACTTGAAACAAATCCTTGAGGATATAGACCAATCTCTTACTCCATTGCTGACATCCTCAGCTTATCAATTACATTAATGAAGTGATCCCCAAATGCCTTATTTAGCATGAGCATGACATTAATAGAGCCTGTATTCATATGTCCTCCTAGGCAAAAGCTTTCTTAAAGTGGTAGAAATATCATTAATTTATATCCTATGCCTTATCCTAACAGATAGGCCATCATTTTCTCATGATTCTTCGGAGCTTGTTTACTTTTCTGCTATGCACTAGCTTGAATCCCAATCCTTTTTTGTCAATCTAGTTGACCATTTTTAAGGCTTTAACAATTCCTTAAGGCATTTTCCTAGTTCTTTCCAAGCTTGGGCACCTTTGTCGATAGTTAACTTCAGGGCCATATGAGTACTCTTTGATAGGTGAGGCTTAACCATTGGCAACCTTTCTGTGACATATGTTACATTAACGAACTCAAAAGATTGGAAAAAGGATTTTGGGATATCTTCTTTAGGGTCAACATATGGAGCATCAATTAAGGTAGTAGTGATAATATCTTCTTCTCCTCTGATACTAACAACTTTGTTTTTAATGATGAATTTTAATTTTTAGTGCAAAGATGATGGTATTACCCTTGCAGAGTGAATCTAAAGCCATCCCAATAGGTAGTTGTATGATAGGGCAATATCCATCACATGAAAATCTACTTCATAAGTGCATGGGCCAATTTGGAGAGGAATAGTGATGTTCCCTACAACATTTCTACAAATTCCATCAAATGCGTGTACCACCATTCAACTTTTCTAGATGTGAGATGCATAAGTGGGGAGCTTGTTCAAGCATGAGATAGGCATTACATTTAGAGCTGACCCATTATCAATAAGCACCTTGGGTAACGTGGTGCCTTTACAGTATATGGTAATCTGAAGTGCTTTGTAGTTTTCTCTTCCTCCGTGCGAGATTTCATCACCGCTAAAAGATATGTAATTATTGGTAATGATGTTGCTCATTAAACAATCCAAATGACCCATAAAGATGTCTAAAGGACATAGGCCTTATTCAAAATCCTTAAGAAGGCATTTTTGTGAGCTTTTGGATTCAATAGTAGTGCCAACATAGATATCTTGCTGGGTTGCTTGTTCAACTGATCGACAATACTATATTCGCTATGCTTAATGAACTTAAGGAATTCTATAGCTTTTTTTTACCCGCTTGCCCTTTGATAGCTAGTCAGTCTAAATTTTTGGTTACAGGCTTTGGTACTTGAAGAGTAGGATTAGTACTCTTTTGCTAAGTTTCACTTTTTGACACTACTAGGGCATAACACTTGCCATATCGAGTCAAGTGGCTTACCCCTAAAAAGTTAACATTTGTAACTTATTGACTAGATTCATCAATGATCTAGGTTTTGCTTTCATAATTCCAAGGAACTACTCTTTTGTCCTTATAAGGGAAAGGGGATCGAAGCTAAATGATCATCTTTAATGAGGCTTGGAAAGGACGAGCTCTGACTCTTGGTTGATTGTTGAACAAGATCAATGGCCTCTGAATTCGTGAAAAAGATTGCTCACTTCTTCTTCCATAATGTTGACAAACAATGTTGCATTTGCAGACTCAGTGTGCTGGGTTCACTTTTCATCATAAAATTCAATGCTACCCTCATTCATTATCTTTTGAACCATTGCATAAAATTCTTTACATGTTTATAGAGCGTAGCCATAAACAGTATGGAAATCATAGAAGTCATCAATGTTTTCCTCTATTTTTTCGGCTACATTAAGTAATTTAGCTTGCATCAGGGTTTGCCAAACCAAATTTATTGGTATTTTGACCTCCTTTTTGTTTTCTACAACCTTGTAGTTCTCTTTAAAAACCATTCTAGTAACTCTAACTCAGCATGAGCTTTAGTGCTAGATTTTGGCTGCTGACTAGGCTTCATTTTTCTTTTCCCTTTGTCTTTGCAAATTTTTTTTACTCGATTCATTTTTCATGGCCTCATTGCTAGTCCGATAAAGTATGACTACATCTGTGAAGCTTTTTGACAAGCTTTTCATTACTTTTTCGTAACAAGGGCTAGCAATTTGCTGATAAATCTAACAGTAATCTCTTTTTTTATCAATAAGGGATGAATCTAGGTAGTCTCCTCCATCCATCTCAAATCACACTACCTAAAACTTTCATTAGCTCTATTTTCCATGCCCATAAAAGTTAGATAACTTGAAATCCAGTTGTTAGTAGGCTTTTCCTCATCTGTGGCATTAACAAATGGATTGATCTGTTCATCCTACTCCGCATAGAACTCAATCTCGGATCGATCCATCATCCTTTGCACTATTTCTAAGAATGATGGATAGTGTTGCAAATCATGCCCTTGATCACTGTGGTAGTAGGATGTTTTAATGACCTTTGTACTTTGATTTTTAACATTTGATACCATTCCAGCTTTCAAGAAAGCTTGCCAAACTTTTTTTTATCAGGGTTTTGACTTCTCTAATGATTTTTTTAATCCAACAACCTTTTCTATTAATTATCGTATTTACTCTCAGTTTAGTGTGATTAGGGAGTGGATTGGCTTTAATATTTGATCCAAGCCCTTGTTCGACCTTTATCACTCTTTTTTCTAATAGATCTTGTACCTTTCTCTTAAACAAGGTGTAATTCTCAATAGAATGACATTTTACTCCAACGTGGCACTTACAGTAGGCATTCTCATTGTAACACCTAGGGTACGATAGTGATCTTGGGTTTGTACATACTAAGGCCACTAGTTGACCTACCGATAGACAATAATAGATCTCTTTATAAGATTAAGGGAGTGGCTCAAAATGCTATATTTCTTGAGGTGCTGGTTGATTGTTTGGAGCTCTTACATTGTTTATATTATAAGGTTATGCACTTTTAGGTCACATTTTGAATAGGATTCGATGCAAAGCTCATTGTTGGAGCAAACTCAATAGGATAAACTGGTTGTGGTGCTAATAATTAAGGGGTAAAACCTAAATTCAACATGTTTGAGAGGTACACAGCTTGTGCTTGAAGCAAATTTTGATTGAATCTGGCATGACTTTCTCTAACAACATTCACCTTATTCTGTTTCCCTTTATTAATTGACTTCTTAAACAACTTGGATGATTCCTAAGTGGATATCCTCCCACTTTTAATAGCGTTATCAATTATTTTGCCCAACATAACTATATCGATGATATTTTTCACAGTATTTCCTACTAGCCTTTTATAGTAAGAAGCTTGTAGGGTGCTGAGAAACATGTTTATTATTTCTTTTTTAGTCAAAGAGGGATAAACTTGAACTGCCTCTTCTTTCTACCTTTGAGTATATTACCTGAAGCTCTTAAAGGTTTTTTTTCCACGTTTTTAAGGGAAAAATGATCTAGGGCCTAATTGGACACGTGCTTATATTAATTAAGGAAAGTGCAAGGTAAATCCATCTATATGTGAATTCTTATGAGGTCAAGCCCTATGTACCATCTGATAGTAGCCCTAGTCAAACTATTCTGAAAGCAACAAATTAGTAGTTTTTCATTCTCTTTATACCTAGCCATTTTTTGACAGTACATACGAAGATGGGCCGGAGGGGCGATAGTCTTATTATACTTTTCAAAATTTAGCACTTTGAATTTAGGTAGGATGACAAGACTAGAAATGAACTTCAATGACTTTGCATCGATAATCCTAAATTTTTCACTTTCTTCAACAGCTTGAAGTTCAAGTTTTCATCATTTTCTGAGGACCTCTTTGCTTTCTCTTCCTCTATTTGCTCATTGAGGTCTAGGATTATAAGCCATGCATTTGAAAAACCTATGCCTTAAAATCCTTGAATAAAATGGGATGTTGTTATAGGATTGATTTAAATGATTGGCTAAGATGATGGGATATTTGCTACCAGAGGATGTTGTCTATCTAGCACCATCATTCAAATTACTTTTAGGATTGGTCAATTTTTTTCGACATTGACAATGCTCGTTTACCCTTTCTCCTTTAACGTCTTAGATAATAGCTTGGCTGGTTTAGTAATCTGAGCTTAGAGTTCCTTATTCCTATAGAGTGATTGGTCTTAAGACTCCATATACATGAGTTTAAGTCTTTCAATGTAGGCTGGGTGGTTGTTTTCTATCGATTTTTGATGATTTTGAGTGTTATACTGATGATGAACTATAGGTTCTTTGTTTTAGAGCACCTTTACTTTAAATTATTACTAGATTAGGCTTTTATGATATGTTCATGCATATGTTTGATGCAATGAGAGTGAATATGAGATCATAAAGATAAATGAATGAATAAAATAGTGAAAGAATTAGGTTAGTCATGCAAATGTAAAAAAAAAATATTAAAGGGTAGTTCCACTAATGGCATCTATCATTAAAGCAAAAAAATGTCTCAATTACACATGATTACATTAAAAAATGCCTAACACGGTTACATTGCCTAAGTACACTGTCTAAAAGATACAATAAGACTTGCTTATAGGCTCTAGTGGGAAAAATATCATGTGTTAGGGATTAGGCTACATCCATCATGTTCTCAGCCTGTAACTAAGCTACACAAATTTACTCTGTGAGATGGAGATGATGGTCCTGATTGTTATGGCGTGAGTGATCAACTACTTCAAGACATTCTTGCTCCTGCTATTCGAAGGCTCCCACTAATGCATTGACTTGGTCTTGGTGAACTTGAAGAAAATGCTCTAAATCTTGAATTCTAAGTGTCAAAGCTTTATTTTTAGCCTAATTTATCCATAAAACCTAGACTCAAGCTTTTAATCGTTCTTTCTTCTATTGGTAAGCTGATATAAGAGCACGGGTTTTGACAAGTTTTTCCTTATTGACCCTAATCACTTCTCTCCACTAATGTAGTTCCTTCTCAAGAGTTGTAAGTTTTATCCTCCAGTCAACTAATTACTTTCCAAGTCTTTTGGACTTGCTTGCTTTGTTGAGAGCCATATAGTTTTTTTTAAAACTCTTGAGGTTTTTATTGAGGCTGTTTTTCTCTTTATAGCCCTATTTACCTCACCATCCTGAAGTTAGAGGTTCATTTCTAATTGACCATTTTCCTCTTTTAATCGGGTAATCTCCTTGGCAAAGGTCACCTTTTCTTGTCTGAGCACTCACTTGAGTAATTCAATCTTCAAGGGAAATTCATCAACTAGTATTTGTGATGTCGCAATACTAGATAGGGAGGTATTATTAGTATGATGAATCCTCTAGTGTTCATATCCTAGTGTCATACTACTCCCTCTCTAATATCTCTCTATGCAGAGAGTTTATCTCTATGCAGCTAGACTTTTGACTTATAATTAGGCTCACTATAGTCGAAATCCCACACTTTAAGTCTTGGACAGAAGGGGTATATTATCGGTAATGGAATTATTGAAGGACCAGAATGGGAGTGGTGCACAACTGTAATCTTCACATTAATATATGACCATCTATGGGGAAAACTAAAAAGCCTTCCATGTTACCTTTTCCTTTTTGAGGTTTTAAAATTTTTGGACCCATTATTTTTCAAATTTGTCTTGAGGCCATTCATTCTCAAATACCTTGGAGATAAGGCTAAAGTTGGGTAACAAGTTGTACGACATCCTACTTTTTTTGAGATAAAAGTGACTAGTGAGCCTAATGTGAAAGAGTAGTGCATATATGGTGAAACAAATTATACCCATTTTCTTAAAAAAATTAAGAGCCCGAATAGTTTTGACAATGATGGCTGGTGCAAGATTAATGTTATAGCACAAATGATAAAAGACATCTACTACTGTAGCTTTAACGTAGCGTAATGTCTTTATGAATATGACTAGATTATATATCTCCAAAGCATAGATATCTTGGATTTTTCAAATGTCAATGGTACTCATAATTGCTTCTTTTAAACTAGCCCATGAGATGCATTCACTATTCCCTTTTATTTTAATATGATTTTTGATCCAAGACTCTATTGCCTTGAGGATTTGAGCTAATTGTTTTCTTGAAATTTGGAGGGTTAAAAGCTTTAAAATATATATTCTATCAGCCTTAGCTCTTTTAATGTTGACCAACGTGGTATATTTGTCAACAATGGGAACCAAATCTTTATGATTGAATATGAAACATCGATATGCGAGTTCTAAAACTGAGATGTCACTTGCATCAGGTCGACATTCAAATGGACTTGGAGAAAAAGAGCAATATCCTTATATCTTTTTGTGAATAATTCTTTCTCAGTATTATCGCCACATGCTCAGCCTTCAAAACTTTAGATGATCCAAAGGGTATAGCACGCTTGAGTTAAAATAAATGATGGTTGGTTGTGTCTGAGCCTTTGAGCTATCCCTTGATTGAGATTTGGATTAGGCATGATATTATGAAAGGGATAGGGATTATTAGATGAGTCGCCATCGGTCATTTTAGGCTAGGGAAGATCGGATGCCTATTGAAAAAATATTATGAGTTATAAAGCCTATAACACTGATTTCGAGGTCTACGAAGTCCAGAGATTTATTGGTTGGACTCGAGAGTTGGTTACGCCTAGGGAAGGACTAGCATCCCCATGATGCCTAAAATCGATACTACTAACTATATCTCACTTTGGTCTCAGTTAAATTGGTTCCACTTGGTCTCTATTTAAATATAATCCTTTTTGATGCATGCAGTTTTGGAAAATATGAATCTGAAGTATTTTAGGAAAAAAAATTAGATCACCTATGCACCTTGGAGATGTGAGGAACATAGGGATTTTTTTATGAAAATGATGTCCAGATTGGATTTTAAAAATTAGATGTTTCACATTAGGCATTGGAGAAATACCAACATGAAATATCACCTTTTAAATTTCATTAGAAAATGAATTTTAAATATGAAAGCATAATAACACGATAAAAGGAAATAAGTTAGTTAGGCAAAAAAAAGAAGTATAATAATATCATAAACAAGCAATCACAAATAAAAGAACATAAAAAAGAGGGGTAATCAAAATGTATATCATAATTACCTTCGATCATTGAAGAATAACTTGGATGACAATTTTAGAGATCGGTTTGGATCAGTGGTAATTTAAAGAACAAAGATAATTTTTATCATAACAGTTTGAGGCATCCAAAAAAGAGAATTTTAAGTTTTTGAGGTAAAAGCAAGGTTGGAGTATCCACTCAGAGAATTGGGGTTGGAGTGTCCCCCCTAAAATAGAGTTATGAAAATAGTTAGTAATAAAGAAAAAAAATTTTATTATTTATTTTTTTTAAAAAAAGGGTTGGAGTATCCCCTTAGAGTAGTGGAATTAGAGTATCTCCACTAGTAAAAATTTCAATATGAAATCCTATTTTTTGTATTTTAACCTTGATCAAGTCAAAAGGGGTTGGTATTGTGAAAGAGACTAAATGTGCACATTTTGAGACATCCAAACGTCTCAATAAAAGCAGATTTAAAAATTAGGTTGAAAGCAAAGGGCATTATCATGTCATCTCCATTTCTAGATCTTTTTTCAGGAGTATCTGAAGACTTCAGAGGGTAAAAAAGTTGCTATTGGAATGCTAACTCAATATGGTTTAATATAAAAATATTCCAAAAATTTTAGAGAATCATTTTCTAGGCGAAATTAATTTTCAAAATTAGGTTCGTCTAAGCTCTGGAAACATGTAAAATTAAAAAGGCATGATGGATTTTGAAAAATCATTTTGAGCTTATTCGAGATCTTTAGATTATGGATAATACCTTTCCAAAAAGGGATTTTATGAAATTTTCGAGAAAAATATCTAGAAATTTCATAAAAGTCATATGTTAGGCCGAAATGGTCCAAACAGAATGTTACATGTTGGTTCTAGGGGTTTCGAATAGCAAAGGATCAAAAAATCATAACTCCCTCATCTACGATGATCCGAGGGAAAATACAACACCTTAGAAAGGGAGTTCGATGCCCTTTAAAAAAAATATTAAAAAAATCAAAGGAAATATTTTATGGCTTGCAAATATTTTTCAATTATGGACTACAGTGCTACCAGATCAAAAATAAGGGGGTTATTCGATATTTTGGTTTTTTTGAAGATAGACTTAGGTCTAGGAGGTCTGAACGTCTATAGTAAAGAGTGCTTCACAAGTTCATTCCATAATCTCAGAGTAATTTGGGATGATGGAACAACCTGTTGACCATGTCACCAAAATGAATATGAGACTCGAGATCAAGGCTTAATACTAAAAAGGATTTCTTTCTTTTTTTGAAAAATAAATGTATTTCACCAATGAAATCTAAAACTAAAACATTGATTTAACCCCAAGATTGGGAGACCAATTTAACAAAAGCATTAAGTCCATGCTCTTCTTCATTTATTGGAGGTAGCATGAACTTAACTTAGGGATTTTTCTAAAATCAGTTTGTAAGAGACAAACAAGCATTTTAATAGAGATATCATGAACACAATATAGCAAATACAAAGATAAACATGGATTAAACATGCAAACAAGTGAAGATGACATTTTGCCATGGAAATAGGTGACATAGATGCAAGAAAATGATAAATAGGGTGCATGGAGGTGATATAAACATGTTTATACAAAGGAGTAGATGTTGAAGTTGACAAGATAGCATTTTTGTTTCACGAGCCTTCTTAAAACACAAGAAAAATATTTGAACATACTAAGACATATTAAGGTGACCATTTAAATATGAAATGGATATACGAATATGGAAGGAACATGGTAAAAGATGCATGAAAAGAGGTTGTATGATGATGAAATGAAGCATTGTGAGTTTATATATCAAACAACATCAGGGTGTCAAGAGGGTCATCAAGATTTTGGACTACCACAACCAAGGCAACAAAGATGCATAGGAGTATTAGAAGGGTCATGTTAACATGGAGGGTTCTCTAAAATGAAATGGATAATTAAAATAAAAAATGTCGAGAACACGGTAAAAAATTACTAGCAAAAGCTTGAACTTTCCTCTTTTTTAAACCAGTAATTTTAAGCTCAGCCTTTTCCCTTTTTTGCTATTGTTTAGTAAGAAAATGGAGAAAGAAAGGAGTTTTCTGGTAATGTGGTTGCTAATAGGGTGTTTTGATGATGAAAATATGTGAAAAGTTAAGTTTTTTAAGGTGTTTTGTTAGTGGTTTTAGAGAGCTACAAGAGGCAATGGAATAATGCTTTTAGTAAACTTTTAGAGCTGGAGTTGTTTAAAGATTTGTAGGCATAGATGGAGAGTTTTTTGGGATCATTGAAGAGCATTTTTTTATGGCTAAAAGTTTTTGTTTTAGAGAGCTATTAGTGTTCACCCCTTTTATTTGTTCAGCCCCTCATTTCAGAAGACAATGCAAAAAGTATTTTTTATTTTTTTTCTTTTGCACCAGGGGACATCTCCAGCTACCATGCTCAGTTGACTCTCTTCTTGTTGGTTCTACCATGCTAAGCAAGGACGCAAAAAGGCTGTGAAAGCCTGCAACTAGAGACGTGCTTGCTACACCCTATTACACCCATATATCTTATGAAAGTGACTTTTGTCATTTATTGATTGGACTCTAAAAATTTGTTAAAATCTGTTAATGAACCCATAATTAAGATTCGTAATGTTTTATGATAGTTCCTTGGTGCAAAAACATTTTTAAATCGGGTTTTCAAAGGTTAAAAAATGGCTTGAACTAGGTAAAAATGCCTTGGCAGTTGCCCCTTAACTTTTATTTCTATTTTTTTGATTTTATAATTTTTTACCTAACTCTCAGGATGCCAAAAATTGGTTTGGACAAAATGAGGTGTCTACAGCTACCCCTCTTTGGCCATTGCTCAGTATTAGAAAAAGGGCAAAGACAAATAGACATAATTTTGTTCGGATGGGATGAGGGATTTATGTACCTATTGAAAAGTGGATAGTTATTTAGTATCATATCAAGATGGGTTAAATAACTTATAGAAAAAAAGATTTTGATGAATTTTGTAGGGTTTAATCTCCCTACTAGGTTGTTTTCCATTTTTTTTTTCAAATAGGTGCCATCAGCTTGTGTGGGCTTTAAGATAGTAAAGAAAGATATCTAACTTTTCATGAACTAAGGTAAACAAGTGCCATAAGCTTGTGTGGGATTTAAGGTAAGTGAAGAATGATGTCCAGCTCTTTGTGAACTAAGGTAAATAGATGCCATCAGCTCGTGTAAGCTTTAATAAGCATCTTGCTCTTTGAAAACTAAAGTGGGTAGTTACCACTAACTTGTATGGGCTTTTAGGTAATGAAACATCCTACTCTTTGAAGACTAAGGTAAGTAGTTACCACTAGATTGTGTGGGCTTTAAGGTAAGTAAGAAAAGACATCCAGCTGCTTGTCAACTAAGGTAAATAAGTGCCACAAGTTTGTGTGGGCTTTGAGGTAAGAAAATGTCTTACTTTTTAAGGACTGAGGTAGGTTATGTGGTGCTACCAGCTTGCATAGGCTTGGATAAACGTCTTACTCTTTGAAGACTAAGGTAAATAGGTGCCACCAGCTTGTGTGGGGTTTGATAAGCATCCTACTCTTTGAGGATTGAGGTAGGTAGTTATCACTAGCTTATGTGAGCTTTGATAAGCATCCTATTCTTTGAGGACTGAGGTGGGTAGTTACCACCAGCTTGTGTGGGCTTTGAGGTAGGGAAACATCCTACTCTTTGAGGACTAAAAGGAAATGACCCATCTTCGATGATTTTTAATGAGTATGAAAGGTCAAAGGTACTTACTTAAAGCCTTTTAGGGTCTTTTTGAAATTAAAAAAAGGTACCTTAAGTTCCTTATAAATTTGACGTATCTATACGAGAGCTGATACCTGTAAGATGTTAAATGCTACATAATGCATGGAGATGCAAATGCCCACCTAATTAATGCAAAGGTGATGACTTTGAAGGCCTAATCTAATTGCTAGTTTTGGTTTTCTTTAACTTTGGTGAGATGGCCTTTTGCCCAAGGTTTGTTAATCTTGCTTTGGATTTCTAAAAGTTGTAAATAATAAGGTTATCCCCTCTTTGAAGGTATAGGAGGTTCATGACCACTAGCTTAGAGGAGGTTTTGAGTATATTTTCTAGATGTTGGGTCTAAGTGCAAAACCAATTATGGCCCTAAAAGTTCATTTTTAGTATTTAAACATGAAACAAAGTTCCTACAAAGTTTTATCTTTTGAAGTCATGTTAGGAAATCTTATTATCAGTTGTATCCCTTTATCAAGTATTATCAATTAAAGGATAAACATGATGCAACACAAAATGCAAGGTTACAAAAAATTTTTGTAAGAAATTAAGCTATTATATTTTCATTCAAAGAAAAAAAATAGAAGTTGTGACAAACTTATGAGATTGTGAAAAAATTTAAAATACAAAAGAGATGAGAGAAGTCTTTTCGGTCAATTGGCTTTGATGTTGATGACATGAATTCTTCACTATCTACCTTTAAAGATTTCTCTCAAGCAATGAATCTTTTTGGTGTTGGCTAACCCACAAGAAGACTCCTTCGATTGCCCCATGGTGGAATGAAGCTTTAAAGTTAGGCAGTTTTCATTTTTGGGTGCAAGCATGGATGAGGTTTTGGTGGAGGTGGTTAACACAGAACGGATGGGTTAGGTTATGACTTAAGGTCTTAAATATAGGGAAGATTGGTTTTTGGCTCATGACGATTTAGGCTTGGCTTGGTTTGAATGAAGAGGTATGGTCGCTTAAGCTATCTTATTGGGTTTTTAACTTAAGTTGGTTTTCTTCTTCCTTCTTTTATTACTTTTTTATTTTATTTTGTTTTATTTTTTTAGATTTTTTATGAGTGGTAGGCGAAGGACTAATAGCATGCCCTTTCGAGTTTTCATCTTAAGGTCCTCTTAAGCATAGTACTTTTTAATAGAATCAGAGTTCACAGGGTTGGGTAGGTCACTGCCATCCATCTCGATTAAGATTAGGACTCATTTAGAGAATATGCGTTTCACCATATATGGCTTTTCCTAATTTAGGGTCCATTTTTTACAAGTATCTTTATGTATGAGGAAAATATGTTTGAGCACCAGGTCACCTTTTCAAAACTAACGAGGATAGACTTTCTTGTCATGGGCCCTGATCATGCACTTTTGATATATCTGCCTATGATAGATAGCTTTAATTCTTTTTTCTTTGATGAGATAAAGCTACTTGTAACGATTTTTAACACATTCACCATTTTCAAGTTGTGATTCCATCAGGACTCTAAGTGAAAGGATTTTAACTTTAATTGGCAAGACAGCCTCCATGTCATGGACCAAAGAGAATAGGGTGGCAATCGTAAAAGTTCATACTAATTTGCGATTAGCGTGTAAGGCAAAAGGAAACTTTTCATGCCTATCATTATACGTCCCAGCCATTTTTTCAACTATCTTCTTGATATTCTTATTGGCTACTTCAACTGTTCCATTCACCTTCGAATGGTATGGGATAGAGTTTCAATGCTAACTCTTGAACTGAGAGTAGACTACTTGCATCATCATATTTTTTAGGTTGTGTGTATTTCAGTGATAATCTGTTCGAGAAGACCATATATACAGATAAGGTCCCATTTCATAAATTTTCATATGACAGATCTACTGATGTTGGCATAAGAAGTTGTTTCCATCTATTTGGTGAAGTAATCGATCGCAACTAAACTAAAGCGATGCCTATTAAAAGCCTTATTGGTAATCAGTCTAATCATGTCCATGCCCCTAAGAGAAAAGGGTTATGGAGCTATTATACATCTAAAGGTGTTGGTGGGACATAGATCTTGTCAGCTAGATTTGATATTTGTGACATTTTCGAGTAGAGTCAATGCAATCCCTTTCAAGAGTCAACCAATAATAACCTGATCGCATAACTTGTTTTGCCATTTGCTATCCATTAGCATGCATACCACAAATCCCTTCGTGAACTTCTTTAAGTATTCTTTTGGCTTTAGAGGTATCCACACATCAGAGTAGCACATGATCCTAGCCCTTCTTGTACAAAATCTCACCATCCAAAATGAAGTTCATAGTTAATCATCTTATGGTTCTCTAATCAGATTTAGTGGCACCTGCTAAGTGCCATTGATTTTTGATGTACTGAAAAATGTCATGATACATGGGAAACCGTCTTTCTCTTCTTCAACATTCTAGCAATGTGCTAGGATTGAATAAATACTTATTTGGATAAGAGCAATATCTAATTCTCGATTAACTTTAAACATGGCAGATAAAATGGCTAAGGCATTAGCTATTTGGTTCTTTTCTTGAGGTAGATGTTGAAATCTAAAGTCATCAAACTCTTTCTTAAGCTTCGATATAGATTCCCATAGTGGATCAGTTTAGCATCACATGTTTGGCCTTTAGTTAGTAAATGAAAAGGGCTGAATCTCTAAACATTTGCAATGTTTGAATGCCCCTTCAATGGCTGCCTAGAGCCCCATGATGCAAGCCTTATATTTAATGATGTTATTAGTGTAGTCAAAGTTTAATTTAGCTATGAAAGGGTAATGGCAGGTGAGATAAGAATTGCCTCAATTCAATGCCTCGATGCATTTGAAGCTCCATTAAAGTACATCTTTGGATATGCACATCAAGTCTTCATCAAGTTTAAAGGCTAATAGTTATCTATGGCTTGACTTGCCAAAAAGTCTACTATTGCACTTTTTTTAATGGTTTTTGGGGACACATACACGATGTTGTACTTAGAAAGCATAACTTGCCATCTGGCTAATTTCTTAGGCAAGGTGGGGGCTTCACAAAAATACTTGATAGGATCAAGCTTGGGATTAACCATGTAGTGTGGTACAGCATGTATTGCCTTAACCTTTGGGCTGTCTAAGCTAAAACACAACATAACTTCTCTATGAATGAATAATATTTTCATATTCTATAAATTTCTTGCTCAAGTAATAGATAACCTGTTCCTTTTTTCCTAATTCATCATGTTATCCTAATACACAGCCTATCAACTTGTCTAGGATTGATAGATGCAAAATTAGTTAAAGTCTGGGTACTCATGGCATAAGTACTAAAGGGATCGAAAGGTAATATTTGGCTATATCAAAAGCTTCTTAACACTCTTGATTCAATTCTTCAGGATTTTATTTTTTAGCAGGCTAAAGATCGTCTCACATTTATCGGTCAATTAGGATATGAATCGAGCTTTGTAGTTTAGTTTTCCTAAAAAACCTTTCACTTTCTTTTGAGTTTGAGGTGGTGGTAGGTTTTGAATTACCTTAACTTAGTCGATCCACCTTTATCCCTTTCTTGCTCACAATTAACTCCAATAATTTATCAGAGGTGATGCAAATGTACATTTGGTAGGATTTTGGTTGAGCTACTATTTGCCAAGCCTTTTGAAGAGTTTTCACAAGTTCGCAATGTGTTCACTCTTTTTCATTGATTTGGCGATCAGGTCATTCATGTAGACCTTTATTTCTTTGTACATAAGGTCATGGAACCATGTTACCATAGCCCTTTGGTAAGTTACCCTGGCATTTTTTAACCTGAAGGCATCACTTTATAGTAGAAAGTTCCCACCATGGTCATGAAAGTGGTATTTTCCATGTTTTCTGCTGCTATTTTGATTTGATTATAGCCTAAAAGCCATCCATGAATGAAAATAGTGCATTTTTTGGAGTGTTGTCTACCAAGGTATCAATTTAAGGTAGAGAAAACTTATCTTGGGGCTGGCTTGGTTTAGGTCCCTATTGTCCATACATATTCGCACTTTATTATCTTTCTTAGGAACTAGGACTATGTTGGCTAGCCATTCAAGATATTTGGCTACCTCGAGAAATCCTACTTCAAATTACTTTTTGACTTCTTTCTTGATCTTAAGGAGCATTTTTGGTTTCACCCTTATTAACTTTGCTGGATTGGTTTACATTCAGGTTTGAGAAGAAGTTTCTGAACCACAATGTTGGTATCTAGTCCAGGCATGTCTTGATAGACCAAGCAAGCACGTCTTGATATTCTTGAAGGAGACTTGTTAGTTTAGCTCGAGTTGATGGCTTTATAAAGGTTTCAATTTTAACTTCTGTTAGGTTTTATTTTATTCTAAGGCTTATGGTTTCAGTGGATTCTTCATGAGGTAATATTTGTTTTTCTTCTTGTTCAACTTAGGTCTAAGGGTATAGGGTCCTCTTCAGATTCGACTCCTGTTCGGTCTTCTTCTATTCCAAGGCTTATGGTTTCAGTGGATTCTTCATGAGGTAATATTTGTTTTTTTTCTTGTTCAACTTAAGTCTAAGGGTATAGGGTCCTCTTCAGATTCGACCTCACCACCATAGATCGGTGGCTCAGAATCAATTTCTAAGGTTTTAGTATAAACATTCATGTCACCTTCATTAGGGTACCTAAAAATATGGAAA
>JBBYHO010497454.1:5662-23735 GCA_038382025.1 Adansonia gregorii
AATATTTATAGTATAATCGCCATAATTGTCAAACTCCAACTAATCCAACCGTGGAATCCAAAAATCGACCCAATGAATCGATCCTTGATCCGAGTCGGTTTTTTAATTGTTATAATGTAACGTCTTTAATTTCATCTCATGTTGTTACGTTATGTAGTCCAATCTCAAAGAAGTTCAGTTAGTGGGCGGGTCCCACATGATGGTCCATGGGTCTTCGGGCCTGAGCCCACCTGATCGCATTCCTCTCCTTTAACCATTATCGTGCTCGTTTAACCGGCCCCGCTTATTCTTCATTTATATCTTAAGAATTGGTTATACTTACTTTATTTTAAAAAAAATAAATAATAAATAAAAATATTTATTAATATGGCTAATTTTGTTAAGGATTATTATATTTTTTTTTAGTTTTTAAATTTTAAAAGCTATACAAATTTAAAATATCAAAATATTTCTGATTTTGTATTTATTTTTATTATTTTTAATATATAAAAGTGATTGAGTTGATTCATAATATCAAATCAGTAACTTCTTTTATATTAGTCGATACACGTAATGAAACAAGAAATCCACTTAAATTAATATTTAATTTATAAAATTTTATAATTTTTTTTACGAGTATTATGTTAACAATTTAGATTTATCATATATACTAAAATTTGGCCAATCAATTAAGTAGATGAGAAAATAAAGTAAAAAAGAAAATGTAAAAAGAAAGAAATTTATTTAAATTAATAGATAGGTTTTTTTACATGTGTGAATATTTAAAAATAAAATTAATTTAAATATTTAAAATTTATAGTAAATGATAATTTTATTATTTATTTTACAAATTTATTATAATCTAATTCTAAATTTTATGTCATTTTATTAATTAAGTTAATGACAAAAATAATCAAAGTCAGCTACCCTCCTTATTAATAGTGTGTGTGTGTATATATATATATATATATATATATGTATATGTTCTTATTAGAATTCATAGCCTTTTCTATTTACATTATTACACTAGAAATTATCTTATCAATAAAACTTTTAAATTTAAAAATTAACAAAATGATATATGTATATATATTTTAGAATATGTATTAAAATTTATATAAAATAAATTATAAAATATCAAAATTTATAATAAAATATATAATATTTTAAATGTAATTATAATATAAAAATAATATAAATGTAACATACAAATTACCAAATTTACTTGCTCTTGGAGCACTGGTACACCATCATCCTTTATCAGTGATTAAAAGATAGGACTCAGTCGACCGGATAGGTCTATTATCTTTCTCCAAGCTTCCATTATCTTAGTCTGAAATCAGGAATATTAGATAACAAAGTTAATGAATGAATATAAATAAAGAAATGGGTACTAATATTACTGCTACAACCCTTTGAAAATATCAACTTAGAATCAATATTGTTTAGATGTAATTCTCAATCATTTCGGGTCACATGTCTTCTCAAAGTATGGTTGATTGAGAATTGACAGAACAAGTAGAAAATGATTTAATTTTTTTTTCTCTCATCCCCTACCTATTTAACTAATTTAAAAAATATAAATAAATTAAACGCTTAAGTTATATATTTTTTTCGAATACGTAATTTCATAAAATCTGTTCAACATGTCATTTAAATCAATATTCAACTGACGTTATGGTTTAATTATTGGATTATAATTTCGCCGTTGTCGTGAGACCATTGCTTATCTTTCTTCATAACTTCCAATATTCTCACAATTTATTTAATCAATACCTATAAACACTATTAGAGATTTTTTTGTCATTTCAAAAAAAAATTTGTTTTTGCCATATTACTTTTATTGAATTAAAAAATTATATATTAATTTTATATATATATATATATTATACTCTAGCCCAAACTTTGTTAACATTTCCTACTTTCACTACCAAATTAAAAAATTTTGAATATGATTAATAATTATATTTAAAAAAATTATTTTTTAAAATTTTAAAGATAAAAAATAATCTTTAACTGTTAATTTTCTAAAACTATATCTTTAAAAATTTTTAAAATAATATTCATCTTAATATTATTAAATTAAAAATAATATTTATCTCTAATACAATAAAAATAAAAAATTAATCATTTTCTTGTTTCATTCTCTAAAAATATTTTATTTTGTAAAGTTTTATTGATCACAATCATTGACAGTAATGTTCTGTGGTAAAAAGAAATCCACGGAAACATTTTGATTTTCAAGGCTGGAAGGAATTGGAGAGTCCGAGGAAGTGCACATCAATTGCTTCGATGAAAAGTTCTTGGGTCCCGTATGGTAGTTCAAACACTGACAGAAGACAGTGATTGAGGGTGCTTTTAATCTGTTAGAGGAGTTAGCTGTAAAGCTACTCTAAGTAGAATATATAATATATGATCAAAGATCTATAGTTTTTTCTTTGTTTTTCACATTAGTCCGATGGGGACCGTAATGGGGAATGCACTCATTTGGCATTTGGAGTTATAGTAGTAGTTGGTACGTCTCTAGGCCCATTTTATATTCATATTCGACAAATGCATCTCATGATGAAAGCCCCATTTCTGGTGGAAGGCAAGATATTTAAAGCTTTTCTTTTCTTTTTCTGTTATTTTTTAAAATAGTTCAACTAATAATATCAGACTCTACACAATTACACAAAATGAAAAAAAAATTTAAATATGATAAATATAAAAATAATATAAACTTAATATAATTTATATAATATAAATTATTAATAAATTAATAATTTTATAATTATAAAATATTTTATATATAATTATTATCAAATAAAATATACAAAATTGTCAGATACTTGCAAGGCTTTAGCCTAACCCAACCATTATCAATGGTGAGTGGATTAAGAGATGCACTGTAACTTTTCTAACCCTTTTTTATCCACTATTATTACAAGTTTTATTTTTTAATTATTATCGATGAAATTTTTAAATTTTATAATTGGATTAAAAATTTTAAAAAATTATTTTTTGTAAAATTATTTTACTTATTGTCAGTGAAGTTTAGATTTTACAAGTAAAGTTAAAACGGTGGTGCAAATTCTTTAGACTAGACTTGATAATTCGTATTTTTTATTTTATATTTATATATTTTATTTTGTCATAATCGTGTTTAAGGTTTTTTTACATTTATACCAATTTTGATATATTTATAATTTATATTAAATATATTTTGAGAATGTATTTGTGCTATATCGTGCTTTTTTAACTTTATGCGTGTCATATTCGTGTAATCATGTCAAATATTGCCAGATCTACTTCGGGGTTTATATTTAAAAAAAACTAATTTAAAAAAAAAGACATATGACAATTTTTTAATTTTACTTGTCTAATTAAAAATTTTATTATCAATGTATCAAAAGCACTAGGCCTCTAGTAGAGGTGTTCATAAGTCGGATTATAATTTGAAATTTTTTTGAATTCTTTGTTGAAGCCCAAATCAGACTATATCTATAAACTCAAATACTATTCAAAAATATTAAAATATTATTTATGTATTACTATAAATAAAAATATTTTTATAATTAAATTTAAACAAAAATATTTTTTATTATTTAACAAAACTAACTCAAATTACAAAAAATAAAATTTATTAAATCCAATCAAATAAATTATCTGACCTGCTAACAGGTATAGCTCTTTCTAGGAACATTTGTCATCTTGTTAAATTCGATGAAGTTTTTAAACTATACTATAGTGTATCTAATTTTCTTTTCTCGGATTGTTATTATTATTATTTTGAGAAGAGAAATCGAAGAACAATTCTTTGAACGGTAGGATACTGCATGGGCCCAACCGCATGGACAGGATACAAGTTTGGGTCTAAGTTTTGGTCCATGACCACTCTAGGCTTATCGGGTTTGTGCTACATTGTATTTGCTAAAATGCTAGATCGAAAATATTATACTTGGCACAGAGCTCATTTTGGAATTGATTTTTTTTTTCTTATAAAAGAGGCTACAGTGAGATGAAAAAAAGATTGGAGATAATAATATTAGTATTTTAAATCTTTTAAATATTAATTTTTTATTATAATTATATTAATCTATTGAATTAAATTTTTTTTTTCATCGTGGAATTGATTTTTTTTTTTTTTGTATGTATAGTATGCCAGTACTTGTAAAAGCAATTGTGGCTCAAGATTTTCACAGCTCAGGTTTAAGATAATGAAGTGATTGATGTAGAAGGCTTTACAAAGCCTAAAGACTTTTATCTCTCGAGCCATTGTCGTACATACAGCGAAGAAAAAGAAAGAAGGCAAACAACATGAAGAGGAGCAAAAATTAGATAATTATGATGGATTGGCATTTTATTCTGATGGTAGTAAGTTGTGTTTTTCCTTGGATTGGTATTCTAGTCTTGCTCAGACTATCTCCGCCTTATCATGTTGCATGCGAAGCAGATGTGTGTATTCCAAATCTACCTCCCGATTACTAGAATTTTTGTTCGAATCTTCAGTCATATTTGCTGTCGATCTCGTTAAGGACTCCAGCAAGTTGGACTGCCAGCATTATGGTCGGCACTCCAGGGTCATGCTTGTGAGATTATAGTCACTCATTGACGCACTCTGCAAATAAAAATCAGGTTGCAATTGTTGGGTGCTAATGATATGCGTACAAAAACAAACGGTTACATGTATGTATCCAAAATAAGTGCAATAAAATAACCAGGCAGATAAAGAATAAGAAATTTTGGTTTTATCAAATCTGAAGAACTGTTCGAGCCAACGTTTAGAACTTTTGACCTTAAGACAAAATTTGCCTAGCTCATGGGTGCTTGAGAATGTCACTGCTCATTTCCTAGACATCCTCGATCACTTTACTAGTCGACAGTATTTATCGATGGTAACATCACAAACCGAAGTGTTTTGTTAATCTCTCTAAAAAAGATGACAAATATGATAAACACAAAATGACAAAGGAGCGGATGAAAATCCTAGATTTTTTTTCCTTCTTTTCCAAAAAAACAATAGAATAGTTTTTTATTTTATCTGAAAAAATATGTTTCCTAAATAGTTGCAATTAACCTAAATAAGATAGGGATAACCTTTTTTCTAAAAAATTTAAACTGTCCAGTTAAAAGAATATTTTATCTAAACTAAATAAAATTTGGTTTGGTTGGGCTTAACACACTGATGGGGTTAGCTCTAAAAATATAAGACCCATTTAACCTTCAACCTAAGCCCAAGCTTAGCCCTGGCTCAGTTTGCACACACGCCAATACCAAATTTTCTTTCTTTTCATTACAAGAACAATATTCATCACAGATATCAATCGTGCAACATATTTATGCATCATATATCTACAGATAACAACCTATGTATTGATATACGTATTTTGTATTTATACACACTTATGGGCCTATTGATATCCAATAATCATCCAAAAGAATATAAATCATCCAAATAAAATAACAAACTAACTATAAGAGAGAGACCAACTTAAAAAGTTATTGCATTCGAATATATGGCTTTTGGCTTTGAATCTTCCATAGCAACAACTATCGGATCTACTCAGCTAACTATCAAACTTGATATCTTGAATTATTTAGCTTTTCTTGTAAACCAAGATAATAGAGGTCACTCAATCACTCTTAAAATACCTTTGATTTTTATGGTCATGGTCATTTTGGCCTCAACACATCCTAGTTTCGGAGAGTGCTATAGGGAATTTAACCATATCAATTCTCATAGAAATGGTTATGTTTCACACTTATATAGGTGATTTCTTATTGAGAGTATCCTACAATATCCTACTTGATTTTATCAAGCTATAAGAATCATTAAAAGCATAGCTTAACCTACATTGTTGCAGGCAGCCGTAATTCACAATAGGAATGGGTAAGAGTGTTCAACTCATTTAGTGCTTTCACTAAGTTAATATAATTTGATTGTCTTTTTGAACCTCGATCTTAGGATCTCTAGTCAACTAGGTAGCGTTGCCATTATGTAACTTTTAATATATAAGCTTAATTCCCATTTCCCTTGATGATTTATGGATTTGCTCTCTTGTTAAATCTTTTGTAAGTAGATCCATGATATTATCCTTTGATTTCACATAATCAATAAAGATAATCCCATTTGAAAATAGCTGTCTCATAGTATTATGTTTTTTATGGACATGGTGAGACTTAATGTTAGACAAACAACTCTATGCCTTACCAATTGCAAATTGGATATTATAGTGTATATATATTGCCAACATGGTTTCGACCAACATGGAATATCTTTTAAAAAATTCCAAAGTCACTCTGCTTTTTCTCCAGCTTTATAAAAAATAATAAACTTAGATTCCATTGTGGATCTAGCTATACACATTTGTTTAGAAGATTTTCAAGACACTGCAGCTCCTCTGATAATAAAGACAAATTCGTTAGTGGATTTTGGGTTTTTAGTATCCGATATCCAATTTACATTGTTGTATCCTTTAAGTATAGTTGGATATCTCATATAGTATAGTCCTTTGTTCAAACGTATATCTCAAATATCTGAATACCCTAACAATAGCCTTCTAGTGATCTTCTCCAAGATTACTTGTAAATCTATTCAATTTGCTTACTAAGTAAGCTATATTTGGTTTTGTACAATTCATTAGATACATTAAGCTGCCAATTAGATTTGAATATGGAACTTGAGATATTGCATCACCAATATTCTTCCTTAGATGTAAATTTACATATATTGGCATTTTAGCCATATCATATCATTCTTACTAAACCTCTTAAGGATCTTATTCACATAATGATTATCATTCACATAACGATCTTAGATGTAAATTTATATCTACCTGTTTAGTACAATTCATCAAATACATTAAGCTACCAATTATATGCGAACATTCAACTTGAGATACTACATCACTAGTATTCTTCCTTAAATGTAAATTTACATCTACCAGTATTTTGGCTATATTGGTATCATTCTTACTAAATCTCTCAAGGATCTTATTCACATAATGATCTTGAGTCAATACTAAGCCATCTTGTGATTTAGAAATTTCAATTCCTAAAATGACATTAGCTACACTCATATCTTTCATATCAAAGTTACTGGTCAACCATGATTTGGTAGCTCTAATGATCTTATCATTAGTGCCTAAGATCAAAGTATTGTCTACGTATAGATAAACAATGACATACCCCTTATCCTACATATTATATTTAAACTTTTATCCCAGTTATTAATGTAAAATCCATTTGACAGCTTTATTTTGTCAATTTTTTGATGCCATTGTTTTGGTGCTTGCTTTAAACCAATAATGATTTAACAAGCCAACACATCTTTCTTTCCTGACGCAAAACCATAAACCTCTCGAGTTGTTCTATATAGATTACTTTATCTAATTCACTATTCATGGAAACAATCTTAACATCCATTTGGTGTATTTCGGGATCGCTAAGAGTTGCTATAGCTATTAACATTCAAATGAATGTTATTTTCGTAACTGGCAAGTATGTATTGAAATAATCAAGCCTTTTCTTTTGCTTGTATCATTTTATTACAAGCTAGGCTTTGTACTTATCTATAGATCCATCTACCTTTATCTTCCTCTTAAATATCTATTTGAATCATAATGGTTTATACTCTTGAGGAAGATACACCAGTTCTTATATATGATTTTGCATGATATATTCTATTTCATTATTAACAACCTCTTTCCAGAATGGTGCTTTTAGACATAGCCTTTTTAAATGTTTGATGTTTATTTTTTAACAGTACATTTGAAAAGTCGAACCATAAATAGTTGGTACTTTAGCCCATTTAATCTGTTAGGGTTCCATTTGTTCCTCTTCATCCACTTTTAGATCACTACTTAAGTCCTTGTAGATTCTTTTCGTAGTCTTATTTTCTCATGTTCCCTGTATGGAAATATATCCTTAAAAAATTAAGCATTCCTCGATTGAATAATCGTATTGAAATGAATTGCAAGAATGTTTGACTTATACACAAGAAAATGATAAGCTGCACTACTCTTTGCATATCCAATAAATGCACAATCTACAATCTTAGCTCAAATCTTGACCTTTTAAGGTTGAGGAACCGCTATCTTGGCAAGATATCCCTACACTTTCATGAATTTGTAAGAAGATCTCAGACCCTTCCGTAACTCATACGGTGGCTTTTTTGATTTCTTGCAAGGTATTTTATTTAATATGTAATTTGTTGTTGAAATAGCCCTGCCCACAAGTTCTAAGATAACCCCAGGCTTATAAACAAAGCATTGATCATGTCTTTCAATATAAATTTTTGCGTTTTGCAATACCGTTTTGTTGAGTCAAATAAGGAGCGGTGGTGGTGTGACGTATAATTCCATGCTCTGTGCAAAACTTATTAAATGATACATCATATTCACCACCTTTATCACTCTTTATTTCCTTAATCTTCTTGCTTAATTGATTTTCAACCTCGATTTTAAAGAGTTTAAAGCCTTCTAAGGCTTTATTTTTTCTTTTTAGCAAATAAACATAACAATATCTCATGCAATCCTTAGTAAAAATAATGAAATACTTTTTACCACCTCTAGTTTACATGAACTTTAAATCACATCTATCTGTGTGAATTAAATCTAGAGGTTTACTCCATCTTTTTATCAAATTAAAAAGAGCCTTAGCAAATTTGGATTTCACACAAGTCTTACACTTGTAATTTTTATCAATATGAATTTTTGGAAGCAAATCCAAATTGCTAATCTTTTATAAGGTCTTATAATTCACATGACCTAATCTACCATGCCATAGATTATATTAGACCTTTTAACAGTGAATGAAATCAAGAGGCGTTCATTGATTTCTCAAAACTTTGGTAAATTAAGACTTTGATAAAATTGAGAAATCTAAATAATAAACTTTGGAGTGCAAGTTAGTGAATAAAAATAAATAATTAAAGAAAAGGGAAAGAAGAAGCAAACTCAATGATTTTGATAGGTTCTGTCTCAATTGCCTATGTCTTTTTCCTTAGCCTCACTTGCCTCAGATTTTCACAATTCACTAACTTGAATTATCTACCTTTCAAGGATAAGATATAACCTTTACACTTCTTATCTTTCAAGGCTAAGATAAAAACTTTTACCTTCTATCTTTTGTGGCTAAGATAGAACCCTCTCTCACTACGTTTGAAGGCTAAGTAAAAACCTTCTCTATTTTTCAATGGCTAAGGAAGAATCTCCGCTTTTTACAAGGATTTAAGTTTAAACAAATAAAACCTATAAAAGTTAGGTGTGTAAAAGAGTTTTGGCTCAAGGAAAATATGTATCTAAAGATATAAAATGAAGAATAAAAAGATAAACTATTTAGCAAAAATGATGAAAAAGATGAAAGATATGACTTTAAGCACAATCTCTTGGTTTTTCCTCTTGTTGAAGGTATTGGATAGGCTTATTTATAGCCTTGACCATGATTATAGCCTCTGGGATATTTGGTGAAGGAATATAGCCGTTGGAGCCTTCAAGATGTCATTTCCCGTTGTTCCCCATTCCTCTGTATTGATATAATTAAGTGGGTATCGATATGTTATGTTTAACAATTCAAAATATGATCGTTGAACAGTCTTGTATCAATATAGAATAATTTGTCTCGAGACATGAATAGTGATTTTTACATTTTTTGCATTTTTGGTCATGTAACTACTACCAAGTATTGTATCGATACATACATATAGTGTATCAATACATTCATATGAAAATAATTTTTAAGAGATTTTTCATGACTTTAAAACATGTGAAACTTATCTAAAAAATATTTTATATAAAAGTATGCATTAGGAACACATTTTTGAATGCTTGAACGAGTTAAAACACATTCTAATACTTTTCAAAGTGTTTACAAAAATTTTATTGAAAAATCTAATCTTAAAAATATTTAAGCACAAGCTAATTAAGGTTAAGTTTTAGTTACATCAAAACTGAGATTAATTCAAAGCTAATATAGATAATAGATTAGAAGACTCAAGCAAATAAGCCAAAAAACTTGTTTTATTTATCTCATTATTTTTTGTGTTACAATATTCATTATGTTGAGCTTAAAAAGCCCATCATATAGATAACTTCTACCTATACACATCCCCGAGTACAAATTAATTAAACTCAAAGACCAACCTAAATTCATTTTTGCTCAATAGAAGACTCGGATACCAAATTCTTACGAATTTCAAGAACATGAACCACATTATTCAAGGTTAGTTCTTTCTTGGATGTCATCTTGAGCACCACCTTTCCATAGCCTCATATTTTACATACCAAAGAGTTTTACATAAATAATTACTTTTAATAAGTAGCTTTTCCAATACTCGAAGAAGATTTTCATAGTATCAACCTACTAAGTCATTGGGTTTTCCACCGTTTCAGTTCAATCACCATAGCAGTAAGCTCAATCTCATCGTTAGCAACTAATTTGGCTTGAGCTTTCTTAATTTTATTTTTATTCTGATTACAATCTCTAGCATGGTGTTTGAGCTTATCCATTCTCAAGTACCTATAAAGTTATTGACATTGACTTTTTTATTGTCTTAGAAAAAATTGGAAACAACTTGTTTCCTCTTTTGCAAATATTCCATGTCATTTGCCTTGGCATCCATAACCTAATACTATTAATTCTTTCAAAATCACAAATATCTTTCTTGATTCTAAATCGAACCACAGTTTTTAAGTCCACCATCTTGAAGTCTAAAAATTAGCTAGCTACAACTTTTTTTGTGTTGGCATCCTCTGTTCTGTACTTCTTGTCAGAGGACTCCCACAGCTCTTGCTTTGTCTTTCTTAGACTATACACATTGCATAACATGTTATCCAGTCCATTGAAGATATAACTCTTGCATAAGAAAGTCGAACATTTCCATGCATCCACTGAGGTCATCTTGATTTTATCTATTTCTTCTTCTTTGAGAATCGAGACCTCTTCCAGTATATACAGGATCATATTCAGAGTGCTTAAATTAATCAGCATCTTATGCTGCCACTATTTGAAGTTCATACTGTTGAACTTCTTCGGTCTCTTACCATGCATAGCATGTGGAGATAATTATGCTACAGGTGCACACGTATTATCGATAATCGATTCTATCATCTATTATTTTAAAATAACAAGATCAACTTTAATCACGATTAAAAGCTTGTTTTGAAAAACCACGTAAATCCATACATAGTTAACAAATGAAGAGTTTGAAGATGAATATCAAATTAATAAGAAAAATTTACAAAGTCACAATTGAAATCCAAATATTGTATATTAACAAATAAGTATTAAGTATGTATATTGTCTAAAACAACAATAAAGAAACTGTTTAAGCAATATTGAAAAAACGACCAATACAAAAACTAAATGTCATTAATGCAGAATTTACTACAACAAGAACAGTGTTGATCAACTTAAGTTTAGTGTTTAAAATAGTATATAAACAAGCTGCAAAGACAAAACGGAATAACATAAAATATAGATCAAAATATAACAAGATTTCCAATACAGGGAATCAAACAAGGAATAAAACATAAATGACAAACACTGTTAAGGAATATAAAATCATATGCCACAGCATGCAATCTTTAAAGAAATGAATTAACAAAGCGGCACTACATTTAATCAGTGAATACAACAATAACATAGCTTGGTAAAGAAATATAAACATATATACACTAAATAATATATAATAAAACATTAATATACTTCAAATCATAATCATAAAATATTAAAAACTATATAAAAAAGATATACATAATTTAATAAACAATGATGAAATCGTTGTCATGCAATATTAATGTAAATAATATTGAAAAAGATTGAAAAACTCAAATCAGTGCAACAAAGCGCACATGTAGCAAATAAATAGGCATTGAAAAAACTTTTTAAGCAGATAGAAACTAACCAAGCCGAATTGATATGCAAAGTGAGCAATATCAGAATAACATAATAGCAATATATAATAACATGCAGTATTTCAAATCTGTATAAAAATAATACACATAAAAATATATAAATTTTGTCTTAAGATTGTTGGACGCTAATGATAATACATACATGAACAAACAGTTCCATGTATGTATCTGAAATAAATACAATAAAATAATCAGACAGACAAAAATTAAAAAAATTTTGGTTTCACTAAATTCGAAGAATTGATCGAGCCAAGATTTGGAACATTTAACCTTAAAATGAAATTTGTCTACTTTTTGGATGCTTGATAGTGTCCGCAACTCATCTCCCAGACTTCTTTGATCAAGTTATCGGTCAACAATTTTTATTGATAGTAACACCATGAAATGTTTCATTAATCTCTCAAAGAGATGACAAAGATGATGAATGCAGAATGATAGAAAAATTAAAGAAAATCCTAGATTTTTTTTCCTTTTTCTCAAAAGAAAAAAAATTAAATAGTGTAGACACTGCATTTTGTATAGGCCACCATGTGAAGCACTTAAAGTTGCTATTCAAAGTGTCATCAAGATCATTTAAGCAAGCATGGTCAGTCATCCATTATTCCTAGCTAAGATAAGGTATCTGAGGAGCCAAAGATGTGTATAATCCATATTTGTGTGAGTAGGTATCAATATATGGCCTTTAAGTCTCGATACAAGGCTTCCATGTTATAAAAAAAATCATTGTTGGTGCCAATACTAAAGGCCTTGTATTGATACATTTACTATGGCATTGATGCAAGAGGCTTTGGTGTCGATATGTAGTTATTTCAAAGATCAAATCATGAATTTTTTTATCAGAATGTATCAATATAGGGCACGAAGTATTTGATACTTGGGGAAATTTTGGTTGTGGTATCGATACAGGCTTAGGAGTATCGCTACTTGGGAAAATTTTGTGCTTGGTATCGATATAATGTTCATTATATTGATATTAGAAGGCTAGGTATCGATACTCATTTTATGGTACCGATGCTGAGAGCAAATTAGCCCTGGTATAGAGACAAGATACCCTGTATCAATACTACAAGGCAATTTTTCGCCTATTCGAGACATTTTGCTCTTTTCATACTATGATACTAAAACTCAGATTTAATCAAGACTTTGGCCTCGAAAATCATCCAAAATCAAGTATAATTTCATACAAATCATATAGACTTTATTATTGGGTTGAAACACTGGGTTTAACATTTTTTAATGATCCATTAAGCATGTCACAATGGCATTTCATAAGAAAATATGGATTGATGAAATGCAAGCTTGACCTTGCCCATAGTACCACCCCTGCATAGTTTGTTACTACTGCCATAGCTATGCCTCGACCAATACTAAAAGGTTTTTCTTTGGTACCATGAGTCACCATTTTCTCTACCTTAAATAACTCAAATGCCCCATCTTTCTTAGGTTTTGAAGGTTAACAATGAATTCTATATAAGATATGTTATGAGCTTAGCTGAGAAAAAACCTTTTCACACAAGCCTCCACACTCCAAAAAGCCTTATTTCCATGGCTCTCCCATAACCCCTCCAAAAACCACCCTAAAAACATCTAAAACCATCATAACTCCATAAGAAACACCCTTCATTGATCCAACAACCTTCAAGCTTATTTTTAGCCATCATTTTCTTTCTACTGGACATTTTACATTCATAATTGTCAAAATTATTTTTCAAAAAATTATAAAGGTAACGTCTTGTGTCTATATCTCCCCATTGCTTAACATGGGATATTTAATTTAAAAAAAATTACAAAGGTAATGTCTTGTGTCAGTATCTCCCCATTGCTTAACATGGGATATTCAATTTTTTTTTAAATTAAATCCAGAGATCATTTTAGTTTAAAATCTTTACATTTTTCACCCTCATTGGGAGTGTTTGAGATTCAAACTTTCTTTAAAAACCTAGGTTTATCATTTTATTCAAACTCATGCATTAAAGGAAGATTATATCAAAATAAGGACTAGTCAAAATCGAGAAAACTAAAACCAAATTAAGACATGGCTAAAAAGGTAACAATTTCAAGTGTTGCAGGAAGGTTTGTATTTATTTGTGCATAACCAACTTTCAAACTCAAATGGTGAATCTTTGGACCACACAAACAATGGAATCGATGTTTCAAGTTTCATAACTCAGAATATTGGTTTTAATATGCATCCGATCACACCTAGCCCAGATGATTGGTTGCAACTCCAATTGTTGGCCATTTTGTAATAGCCATTCGAGACTAGTTGGATGAGAAATTTTTTACTCTTATCAAGGGGATGAGAACCCGCACTTTCTTACTCTCATCAAGTCAAAAAGGGAAAGTCTTAATAAAAAGAACACTTTTTCGTTAAGAGAAACATAGTTTTTAAGCCACGCGTGCTCTTTTTTACGATGAAAGCCAAGGGCCTAGTGCGACCAATAGTTTTTCATTTTATCCTAAAACTACTTTTCTTAAATAGTTGTAACTGACCTAGATAAGATAGGGATAATGCTTTTAAATTTTAAAATTTAAACTATTTAGTTAAAGGAATATCTTATCCAAACTAGATGAAATTTGGTTTGGTTGGGCTTGAAACACTGATAGGCTTGCTCTAATAACTTTAGGCCCACTTAACTTTTAGCCTAAGCCAAAGCTCAAGCCTAGCACAATTCACACATACGCCAATACCAAATTTTCTTCTTTTTCAAGTGGGTAGTATGAGAACATTTTTTTATTCACCGGGGATATCAATCATGCAATGTAATTATGCATCATGTATGTACATATGACAATCTATGTATTTTATATTTATACACACTTATCGGCTTACTGATATCCAACAATAATTATCTTATTTCCATAAACTTATTTTTATTTCTTAATACATTTCTCATCCATTGAAACATACCTCTGAAATCGATCCAATGTAACATTATGTACATGTTGTTGGCATCGATGTCATTTTATCTTGGTTGGATCACCAGAGAAAATGGAATTTGATAAAATAAAAGATTCTTAGTGAAAAGAGTGAACAATAATAACAAATATAGATTCAAAAAGAGAATTATCATTTGATAAAGGTATTATCTATGTTACGCAGACTCAAAGACAAGTGTCGGATATAAGTACATGTTTGACATTTCTATGTTTATATTTTTTACAAGGTTTTTTCATATATTTGGAATATCATACTCTTATAATCATATTCGAATACATGTTAGACACAAGTACTTTAAGAAAAACAAAGAATCAAAAAAACATGTTTTAATTTGGAAATTATATTTTGAACTTACAGGTAGCCTTAAAGCCATTCCCAGTAAGACCAGAGCTTATTGCATGATTCAAAGTTGTTTCCTATATTGCATATGGTTTTAATGAAACATTGAAGAAAATATGTCTCATATTACCATGCCATAAGTTTTCCATAATTTTATGCATTGGCAGATAAAAGTATGAAATGTTTATATACAAAAATAAAATCAACCTCTAAACAACAGTTACAATGTGATGTTATGGTTGTTATTTTTTGCTTTTGATTCTTTCATTAATGATTTCATCATAATTAATTGTGATAGCATTCGTTATATCCGTAACCATAACAAACACAAAAACATTTATAGCCATAATTTAAGTTCTTGACCTATATAAAATAGTTTTACAAAGCAAACCAACCAGAAAGAGATTTATAAGTGCTTCCATGGTGAAAGTTTTATCAAGTCCAATTTCATAGTACCTAAAATGAAAGCCTACTTATAGACATGCTGATCCTCTACAAATATTCTAATTAAGCACGCGTAGCCTAGTTTATCACGAGCATTTTCCTTTATTAAAAAATTAATGTTCTTCGTAAATGGAACCTCACCAATAGAAATTCCATTTGCTTTTTTCCCATTGACCAAGTCAAGGTTACAAGTATTTTTGGACTTGTGGTTAGCAAAATGTGCCATTTTTGTTTTGGTTTGATCAAATTCCTTGAAAACCAAAAACCCAATTTCCCCATTACTACATTCTTTATATCTTCCTCCTTGTATAATCCCCTGGAAATAATGATGATATAACATTGCTTGTTTTGGCCATCGAGGTAGTAAAAAAGTAAAGTTTTGACCAAACTACCCTTAATTTTTAAAAAAATTACCAAAATACTATAATTCTAAAATAATTTACCATAATACTATTGTTTTACCACGTATATACTTATGAGGATTCATTAAGGGAGTATATCACCTATAATCCTATAATTATCCAATCACAACACGGAATTACATAGGGGTCCACCACTTAAAGTCATGGGTCATCTTAAGTTTTGTTATATCAAAAAGGGGAAAATTGTTAACCTAGAATTCAGTTTTGATATAACCAACAAACTTAAGTTAAATTAATACTCAACCTCGTATTTATGTATAAATTGAAAAGCATCTTTAAAAATACTGAGGTCGTAATCATTGAGATGTGTTTGAGTCAACAAAATGATTTTACAAACAAGTTTTGAAGCCTAATATCGATACAAAGAACATGTATATTGATACCATGCAAAAAACCCTCAAATGTATCAATACAATGAACATGTGTATCGATAAAGGTTGCTTAGTAGTATCTATATTCACTCCCTGAGTATCGATACAGGGCTTGGCAGTAGCCAAGGTTTGTAAGAAACCCTTAAATGTATCGATACAAATGTATATGTATCGATGCATGCTGATTAGTATCGACACTCACCCTATGAGTATTGATACAGAGCTTGGTAGTAGCCTACATTTGGCTGAGACCCTCATATGTATCGATACAAAGGTATCTGTATCGATACAGCTTACATAGTATCTGAGACCCTAGCATCGATACAACAAGTTGTAACGATTACTTTTTTAAACTGTGTATCGATACTATTGGTATTGTATCGATACTATACCGCGGGATTGAATGGAAATCAGCATTTATGAAGGCTACAATAGCTCTCCAATGACCACATTAAATGCCCAACATCTATGAATCAATTTGCAGCCATAAATGGAGGTTCCAAATAGCTGAAAAGGCAGAGATACATATTTCATTGAATCATTAAACAACAAAGCTCAAAATAATCAACTTCATTTTTTTTACTTGTATCAACTCATACTCTTGAAGTCCATTTGTATCTCATTCTTCTTGTACTTAAATTCCAGTAAACATCCACCTATTAGAGGTTCAATTAGTTTGCAAAAACCTTTTTTCATTTCACCAAACGGGTTATGTGAAAATGAGTGAAAATACTTGAGAGTTTGGGGTATAATTCTCAAAGTATTTAAAATGTTCTATCTAAGCCTTAAAAGATAGTTGTGTAAGGTTATACCTTATCCTTAAAGGTAACAATTTCCTTAGTGAATTATAGAAATCACCTTGGTAAGAAAATACCAAGAAGAGAGGAAATAGGTGCTGAATTAAAGGACCAAACCTCTATACATCTATTGTTGATTTTTCTCTCTTCCTTATCTTACTTTATTTTTCAAATTTACAAAGTTTTTATAGAACCAATTCACCCCCTCTTGGTTTAATCTCTCCATTAAAGCTAATAATTAGTATCAAGAGCTTTGATCTCCTTCATAAGTCTCACAACCTTGAAAAGATCCATGATAGCTAACATTGCCTTAAGAAGCCCATAAAAGTTGAAAAGCCAAGATAAAGTTTGTCTTATGGCATTTGAGACAAATGCCAATGCTATAGGACTTGAAGGGCATTCCATCATGAGACCTTCACTCTTTAATGGTGATAATTACTCATATTGGAAGACAAGGATAAGGCTCTTTATCCAAGCAAACAACTATGAAGTATAGAAAACCATCGCCAATGGTCCACTCATTCCAAAGAAGAAATTTGGAGATTTCTTATTATAGATGATTACTCTAGGTTTACTCTAGCTTTATCTTGAGATGTGCTAACACCTTTTGGAACCCATATTCTCCTAACAAGTTTACCTCTTAAATTAATATTTAGTTTTTAAAGAGCATGTATGGAATGTGTGACCAAGTTTATAATAATTTGTACATATGCTAAATGCATCAAATGATTTGTTTTGTGTCATGAAAAAGTTCTTGAAGTGAGTTTCTTTTTCTATCCTATTGTATCCCAAACCATCTTTATCGAAGAATGCCCTTTGTGTTTCTAGCATGTCATTTAATTTTTGTTGTGACATATAAAACCTTGTAAATAAGTTATGCAAA
>JBBYHO010497565.1:0-23734 GCA_038382025.1 Adansonia gregorii
TGTGTTTTAACCTTTCATGATGCAAAGAAATGAGTTAAAATCGAGTTTTGGATCAATGGTGGATGAGTCAAAATTGCTCGGACCGTAAAAATAGCCTACATGGAATAGCCATTCTTCCAAGAAAACCATGGAATAACCATTCCTCCAACCAAACTAAAGAAATAACTATATAAGCATTGAATATGGAGGGAATGGAATTGCTATTCCCCCTAACCAAACAAGTAGTTAGTCTCGTTTATCGCATGAAAGCTATAATCCCCGCAGAGATCAAGGTACACAGCATTCAAACAACTAATATAGACACTAGCTAAATGACATACATCTAAAGGTAAACTAAGATTTACTCGAATAAAAAAGAGATGAGGCTGCAACAAAAATTATGGCAAGAGCATACCTAATATCTAGATACTACAACAAAAAGGTCCACAATAGGCAGTTTCAGTGGGCGATCTGGTATTGTGATGCTATAAAGCTAGTAAACTAGTCGGAGAAAGGAAAAAATTATTGCCAAACTGGGAAGGATTGTATTAAGTATCTAAAGTTGTTGGGTTCAAGGCATACAGTTTAATAAACATGATTAGTAAGCTAACTCGAAACACTTGTAATGTTATCCATTTACAAAAAATAATACTTGTAAAAACCATATATTAGAACAAACAATTCTTTTTCTTATTACTAAATAAAGTCTAAAATACTACGTTAGCATGACAAGCTTTAATAGCACTGAATGACATTGATGATTAGATTGGGCGACTCGTTGAAACCTTATAGTTACTAAACAAAGTAAGCATATAAGCGAATGGCAACAAGTCCACACATACATGCTGTAGACACCGAATTTTGTCACTGTCAATCCAGAAATATTGAGATACAAAAATTAGGCAATTTCCTAATGGAGGAAAATTTCTTTCAGGGGAATGTACATTTTCAAAACCTACTTAATTGTGCTTAAATGACTGCAAGTGCACGTGACAAAATTAGCACCGTTTCAAGAGTTATAGATAATAAATATTAGACAAAAAGGTAAACTTCAAGGTAAAATAATTAACTTTTAACTTTATATTTGTGAAATTTTGAAATTTATTTTTGTAGATGTTATCATGGTCAAATTTTCCATTTTTAAAAAATTTTCGAGAACTTTTCATTAAAATTAGGAAGCTAATTGTTGTATATTCTTATCGATACCAATGTGGTATTTATGCCAATATGTACTCTAAAAAATCATAAATATTTAAGGAAAAATATATATCGGCATTTTTAACCATGAGGTATCAAGCTGGCAACTTGCCACTTATTTCTAAATTTCCCACTATATCACGAGTATTTTACTGTGAATTTTTTCAATAAAGACTTATTCCAGAAATTAGATATTCATCTTTAGCATTTTTTAAATTAATATTTTGAATATTTAATTAATTGTACATAAGTTTTACTATATTTTTGAAATTTTTTCAGTTTTAAAATATGAATTTTTCTATATCTTTAAAATTTTTTGTGGAATTTTTTTCGAGATTTGAACTTTAAAATTTCTTAAATATCTCAATTTAACATTCATTAAATTAGTTTTGAAAACTCATTTCATTTTATGAGTTTTGCGTTCTCTTTAAGAATTTTCCTTAATTTTCAACATACAGATTTTTCTACATCATAAATTTTTTTGAGGGACTTTTTTGAGTTTATAATTTTAAAATTCTTTAAATATCTTCATTAAATTCATATTAAACAAGTTTTCAAAATTCATGCTATTTTATCAATTTCGACATTTTCTTTCTGAAATTATCCTATTTTCAAAATATAAAATTTTCTACTTTGTAAATTTTTTTCGGATGATTTTCTCAATTTATAATTTTTAAAATTCTTCAAATATTATTCTTAATTCACATTAAATCAATTGTGAAAATATCAATTTATTTTATGAGCTTTAGAATTTTTTTTGTTATCAAAATACAAAGTTTTTTATTTTATAAACTTTTTCAGGAGGATTTTTTTTCAGTTTATAATTTTTAAAATTCTTCAAAGATTTTTGCTTAATTCATATTAAATCAGTTTACGAAATTAATTTATTTTATGAATTTTGCATTTTACATATAACATTTTTTCCTTGCAAGGTTTTTTCTCGTAAAATTTTAATGTTTATTTTCTTGTACATAAAAATTGTTTTCATTATTAGATTAAATTAAATTGATCATATGAAATTTTGTTTCAAACATATAATTTTTTATTTTTATAATTTAATCCTTCTAACTAATTTTTTTGGTATAATTTTACAGATTATACAAAAATCTTTTAAAATTCTCTAGACTTTGATGATGTCATGCATGACATCACCAACTCAAAGATAGGCATAATTAATTTAAATCAAATCAATCTAAAAAAAGTAAAATAAAATCATAATAAATAAAAACAAAAAATCCTAGGAACATCTAGGATTCGGCCAAGCGCTTTTTCTTTAACTATTGGTCGATTTCATCCCATATAAAAATAGATATGGCTTTTTTCATTTGGAAGTCTTTAAGCTTTAATAATTTCCATGGAAAAAAAACAAAGAAAAGGTACTAAAAATTACCTAGATTTTCAAGGTAAAATTATTGTAAAATTCTTAATTTTTGTTTATTTTTTATTTGATTCTTCCCTTTATAAGCCAAACGAATACTTGTGCTAATGAATTTTGATTCACGTTGAAAGGCTAAGTATGATGGCTACAATTAAAGTTTTAGATTTTAGTTATTTTAGTTAATTTTTATTAGAAATAGTTGATTTTCATTGAGATTATTTGTGTTTGTTCTGTTTGTTATTGCATATATCTTCATTAAACATGAAAATGCAAATATCAAAATTTTTAAATGCGAAAAATTTGTTTTATGGCCATAGGTGTTTGGAAGAATGATTTTCATATTCTTGGTGTGATTTTTGTGACTCTTCATGATGTGTTTTGTGTTAATTTATGATTTTCTATTATGTAAGGACTAAATTGTAAAAAAAAAAAGAAAATTTTGTTTTAAGGCCATCCATGTTTGGTCCTTTACTTATATATACTTGTGAACGTGTTTTCATGTTTATTTTGATATGTGTGAACATGTTTTATACATTTCCATCATTTTATCGCTATTTTGTACTTTTAGAAAGTTTAGGGACTTATTTGCAAAATTGCAAATTTTTTGTTCTAAGGCTATAAGTACTTGACTGAATTCATTATATGATCTTCGGTATGATTTCCTTAATTTTTTTTGTGATGAATTTTGTGTTTAATTATTATTTTATCTTGTATAAGGACTAATTTACAATTTAGAAAATATTAGGGACGATTTAGAAATAGTTTGCATTTTAGGTCTAATACAATATTTTTGACATTTTAAAAATGTTTCTAACATTCCTACAGTCCTCCCTAGGTTGTAAAAATTATTAAAACCTTTCGTATTCTCTCAGTTTTTCATTAGGTAACAAAATGCAATTTTAGAAGATTAATGAGCTATTAACAATTTTCACGCTTCATTAATTTTGATATTTAAGTTACTTTTGGAGGGTATAATGGTCATTTCATATCATTTTTAAGTTCTCTAGGTTACCGCAATACTTATAGATCGAAGCTATACTTTAGGGGTATTTTAGTATTTTTTTTAGAACTAAGTATATGTGATCACCAGGATACTTTTATGTCAAAGGTGTACAGTAAGAGTAGGTTTATTTGTTCATGATGTCATCTAACCTTCTAGGTTACCAAGATAATTATAGGTTAAATTTAAACCTTAGGGGTATTTTAGTAATTTATTTGGAATTGAGTCCTATGCAATCACCATATACTTTTATGTAGAACATGTATAGTAGGAGTAGGTTTGCCTTTCATCAAGTCATCCAGCCCTTTAGGTTATCGGGATACATAGATGTTAAAAATAGACTTAAGCACATTTTAATAATTTACATTAAAATCAAATCTTATGTGATCACCAAAATACTTATACATCGAAGGTGTACAGGAGCAAGAGGTTTATTTGTTTATATAGTTATAGAATCTTTTAGGGTTATCAGGATACATAGATGTCGAAGGTAGACTTAGGGACATTTTAGTAATATACATTAAAACCAAACCCTATGTTATCACCAAGATACTTTTACATCAGAGATGTGTAGTAGGAATAGGTTCATTTATTTATATAGTTATAGAATCTTTTAAGGTTACTGGGATATGTATACATCGAAGATACTCTTTAGGAAATTTTATTAATTATTTTAAAATCGAATCCTTTAAGGTCACTAGGATACTTTTAAGTCAAAAGTGTACTTTAAGGGACATGTTGCTTTTAATTACACTCAGATCCTTAGAGTTTTGTACTTTCCATCTAGTATTTTTAACAAAATTAGAATTCTTGTAAATTAACACAATGTCTTCGATGTTAAAATAGTATGTAGAATTTTTACCTAGCATATGATAGGAATTCTACGGATTATTTTAATAACGAGATATCCTTTTAAAATTATGAGAATTAGGATTTTTCATGAATTTTGAAAAAAATAAAACCTTTTGTATTTCATAAGTTCTCCAACAGGGTACAAAAGAATTTTTAATTTTTAAAACCTTTTGTATTTCACTAGCTCTCCAACGAGGTACAAAAGAGAATGATAAAAAATTTCATGTTCTCTTGGTTCTTCGAAAAGGTTCAAAAGATATTTTGATTTCCAAGAATATTAAATCCCAATTTTCTTATATGGAATAATAAATTTTCTTCACAGAATTTTATTTCTAAATATGAGAATTATTATTAAATATCAAATAATGAAATTAAATAAAAATCAAAATTTATGTTAACATATGATTAATAAGGTACCGGTTGTTGAGTATCACGAGAAGGTCGATCCTTGTTATTGTAATTGACTCTTGAACTCTTTCATGCGATCTTTGGTATGAGCGCGACCTCAGATTTACTTTTTGCAACCCTCAAAATGTAAACTACAGCAGGTGATCAATCTCGCTTGGCCAAAATAAGATTGGTGGCGACTCCAAAATAAATGGTTGTTTCGTAATGGCTATTTGAGTTAAGTTGAGTGAGCAATTCATCTCGACAACTCAGTCCCCAAACATAAAAAAATAAATAATAGTAAAATAATAATGATATGGACCTAAAAATAAAAGAAAATAATGATATATATAAACAAGGGGTACATTTGCCATTTTAAGTCGAGCTGGTCGTATTGAGGCCATGTTGTGACAGGTTGGTGACTCAAGTGGGGACAATTTAGAGAGTCAAGCCAAAAATTAATGGTGTGTTAACAAAATTTCAATTAACTTGGTTTTAATTGGTATTTAACTCTAATCCCCAGTATTTTAAAAAATTTTATGTTTTATTTATATGAAAATTTTGGTATATATTGTTCATATCTTTCACTAACCCTTTTGCTTTCTTTGTAGCATTATTTTGAGGGGAATTTAGGATAGGGTTTTTATTATTTTTGAAATTGTCAAGTCATAAAAGGTAAGTTGTTCCCCTACACACATTATGCACATTCATATTCATTTGATTCTCTTTCCAGTGTATGGAGGGGGAATAGGTGCCCAATATTTTAGAAAGGGGCAAAGTCGCTCTACCTTCTAAGGTGTTAGCCTTTGTTTGGGCCAGTGAAGAGCCTACCAAGTGTAAATTCCTATTCCTACCCAAGTGTTAGCCTTGTTATGGGCTTGGAAGATACTTCCACTAGTATTGAACCTTTTTGACATAAACCCATGATGGGTAAAGAGTAGAGTACCTTGTTAGTTCTTTCCATACTCGGGGAACAATTCTAAAACTATTTAAATGTCTAACCTAAACTTCATGTAATGATAACGGACTCATCTAGTTAGAGCCATACCTAGTTCTAGAGGGTACCAAATTAGGTACACATGGGGGAACACTTGTAACCTTTTACTCTTATAATTTGATTTTCTTGATACTGATAAGTGTATATTATGTTACTATTACATGCTTTACTTTTATTTGTTCCTTACATTATTTTATTATAATATGAAGGATTTTTTGGTTTGACATTTATATCCCATGGAAACTTGTAAATTCATTCACGCCTTTTTTTATACATTTGTAAAGTTCACATATAAAATTTATATCCCATGGAAACTTGTAAATTCATTCATGCATTTTTTATACGTTTGTAAAGTTCACATCTTTATATGTTCATGCATTCTTAAGTTTTGCAATATACTAAGATAGTTCAATTTATTGTATTTTTAAGCATTACCACATAGATGGTAATATTGGGGTAAGAATTAGCCTATTAGAGTCCATTCAAAAAGAATTTGGCCATGTTCGGGGACCAAAAAGGTAAATTAGTAAATTGATAAAAATGGTCGAGGGTCTAAAAAGGGAACCTTGCCTAGGAACACCCTTATCCTTGATGAATTCAGAAAGTCAAAATCTAGGAGATCGATGGGAAGCATGACTAAGTGCTTTGGAGAGGATAGTTAGAGGAATGGGGAAAGAAATCCAAGAGATCAAAGAACAATTATTCAAATTAACCAAAATCATAAGAGATTTTTTTTTACATAGTCCTCAAGGATTATTATTGCCCTCAACCTAACCTTTGACACTCAAAGACTCAAAGATCAGACCTAGTGAAACATTAAATAAGCATCCTAATCCCTAGTCCATACACATGATTGAAATAAAGCCACCAAATTCTGCACTAGTATGAACTATTCTACCTTCCAACCCTACAAGTTTTCTTAGTTTTAGGCAGCCATCTTCTGATGACCACAGCAAGAAAAGATCACAAAAGAATTGTAAATTCGATCCAATCCCACTAACCTATAAGGAACTGTACTTTCTTCTACTTCAACATTAGCTTGTTGCTCTTGAATATGTTCTTCCGTATCAACCCTCTTATCCTAAATAGTATAACATTAATAAACATTGTGAATACCATGCAAGAATGTAAGGACATTCAATAGAAACATGCAATACTCTCAAAAAGAAAGTTCAAAAGCTACCTAATGCTGGCATAATTCGATTCCAACCAAGGATGAATGTTGCTGCTGGACTTCAATCTCATTCTTTGAGGCATTAGAACATTTGGACAATGAAATGATCATTGAGACAACCTTTTAGCTAACAAGACTTACAAATATAGGCTATGTAAATTTAAGGTTTGCTAGATATAAGGCATGCAAATGAAGTGATCATAAAGGATTTGTAAATATAGGATTCAAAAAAAATGTCTAGGACTTGCAAAGATTCTCCAAAAGAACCAAACATAATTAAAAAAATAAAGTACTTATAAGAGCAGTCTTTTTGTTTTGTGTTCTTTTGAATCTTGTAAATGTACACCAACCATGAATTAATAGCTTAATGGCTTTGGATAACGAAAACGATAATGTAGAATCATGACTCATATTCCATAGATTCTTGCCTCTGTAATAATCTCCATCATTGATACTTAGCTCATCACTTGACATCCAATTGTCTCATCAGATACTGTTTTATTCATTCATTCCTTCATTCATTCATTCACTTATTCATTTATTTATTAATTCATACATTAATTTTCCACTTATTGACATATAAACATGAATAATAATAAAGATAAATTTTAACGAGATATATGTATTGCACACTGATTTAAGTTTTTTGTTTTAATTTTTTAAGGGTAAAATAACATAAATCATTAAATGAAAGATATCACAAGCCGCAAGTTCACTAAAATTACTTGAAACAAGCAAGTCCGTTTACACCAAATAAGGTACTATTTATACTTCTATCAAGGATCTAGGGACGTACAAGCTTAAAGACAATTTATGAACATTTAAAGTATACAATTAGTGGACACTAGCCATCCACATTAACACTAGTGCCTCTTCACAAGGGCAAATGCAAAAATAGTTGCATAAAAAGAATTTGCAATCTTTGACTTTAACAAGAAGGAAAGGTCTGTGCAGAAGTAAAATCATGACGTAAAAATTATTATTATTATTACAAATAGTCCTGTATTATACCAATATTTCTGCTGGGGATCCAAGAAGTACCATTTGAAAGGTAATTTCCTCAAAGTACTTAATTTTTATCACACCAACATTGCTACTAGGATTCAAGGAGCACCATTTGAAAGCTAATTACCTCAAAGTACTTAAAAGTAATTAATTTTTATCATGCCAACACTTCTATCACAGATTTAAGGAAGTAGAAGTTTAAAGGCAATTACCTCAAAGTATTCAATCTTTGAGGGAGCTAGCCCAATAATACATATTCATGCTGACCGAAGGGGCAACATGTAGCATATGCGAGACAAAAAAGTCATCCTGTTATTAAAGACCAATAAGAAACTACCAATGGAAGTCAAGATCATAGTGAGTCAAGAAAATGAGGAAATCCATTTAGACAGTGTCCTCGCCCTTAACCTTTTCATTGCTTAGCAACCTCAATAGGTTTATCCCTATACCTCTAGCCCTTCATGCAAACTTTTTTGATCCTAAGCTTTCAAAGTAAAGGAACCCAAGAACCAGTGTAGAAAGAAGAAAAGAGAAGGACAAAAGTGTATCATGCCCCAATTGATTTCTTACATTGAGCTTTTTCCTTTGCTTGCACTAAATCAAATGATCTTCGCCATTCCAATAAGCTCAAAAACCTCCCTACCCATAGTGGGAATCACATATTCCTACAAATTTTAATTTGAATTGCTTGGATGGGCACTTACCATGCTATGAGCTTTTGGATTCATTTATTCTACTAAAAATTTAGTAAAAAGATGGCATGATTGAGATAACAGGAAATAACCATGCATCTTATGGAATTTTCAAGCTTGATAGAGTTTGATACGCCTCTTAATGTTCCATTAGTTGATTTAAAATTTAACCCTAAAAGATGCCAATCTAAATCAAATTGAAGTTGGTGGAGGCCTATTAAGGATGATTGGTGTAATGGTCATCGACCTTATGGTAGTATGCCTATCAAGAGCAATTTTTATCTTTACTTTAAAATTTTATCCTTTTTTTTTTTTGGAAACTGTGAATTATGAAATGAATTTTAGTTTGTGAATAGTATATAAACTATCATTGACCATGAATTTTGTTAATGATCTCTAATATCTAGGATAATGAGAATATTTGGAATTTTTTTCTTTAGTAGATGATCACCATCAGATTGAATCTTCTTAGAAAGGTTATTTACCTCCATATATATAATTGTTCTAGACATTTAGTCATAGACCTTTCACAGCTACATATTCTTTTATGGTTTTCTTGAAGGTTGAATAAATAAGTTATGCTCCTAAATGATTCATATATTAATATATTGACATGTGTTAAAGCAACGATAGTAATTCCAAGATCTCCCTTATTTCGATAATCTTGTTCCATAATTTCCATGCCATTCTGCCAAATCCTTGATTCATGAAGAATGAGAGTAAAAATGAGCCATAATTTCCTTTTCTTAAAAAAAAAAACTTGTTCAATCCATGCCTGATACATGAGATATGAAATCTAAACCGTTTTCCATGCCAATTTATTTTTTCTAAAGGCTCAACCAATTATTCATGGCTATGAAGCTAATAGTATTGAGGAGCATACCTTAACCTTTATTAAGTGCAACGTCATTTTATTAAGGTGCTTAAAATGATTTTAGAAAGAAAAAACCCTTTTTCCTTGCAAAATGCTTACCAGTTCAAATAGTTGTATTTGAAATGAGAAATGGCATTCTTTCTCTATCCTTTCATAAATATAAAAAAATTATCCTTTTGTGGTCCCCTTTGAGCCTAATAATTTATGTTCTTTCTTTAAACCATAATCAAAGATCACCTTCCACACTAGAGGGCAAATAAAGCGAAGCTTCGAAATCAGAAGGAGTAAATTCCAATCTATAATTACAAGAAATACAAATTAAATGTCATGAAGTAAATTTTGAAGAAGGAAAAAAGTTTGAATTCCAAGTTCAAATATTTGAAGTGAAAATTGAAGAAAGTTCAAGTTTTAAGTTCAAATATTCAAAGCAAAGAAATAAAGTAAGTTCACATTTCAAGTTTTTTAAGGTAAAAAATAAATTAAAAAAAGTTCAAATTCCAAGTTTCTTCAAAATAACGAAGGAAGCAGGAAAAAATAGATGAAAAAATATAGATGTCTTTTGCCTTGGAAGACATGCCAAGTCAAGTTTTGTTAAAGAAAAGTGATTCTCGATTTAATTACCCTTAAACACTTGATTTAGGCCTATTTATCCTTTATTTTTTAACCTCGAACCATGGCCCACATTACGTACCTAATAGTCCATTTCTACTAGGCATAGCTATTTGAGCTATTGTGCCATTCCTAGGAAGTTCATTAATTCATCTTTTTGAATAATTTTTGAATCCTCCATAATATGATGGAGCAAGCTTAAAGGCCTTAGAATTGCTCATAAATCAACAAAGATAGCCACCAATGGCAGAGAACCCTTTATGCTAATTCAAAAATGATCCCAAACCTTTGAATATTTCATGACATAAAAAAAAGGTTGAGTTAAATGCCTAAACATTGATTCTTTTCAAAATGAACTTTCAAAACTTTTGTACCCAACCTTGGGATTGATGCTTACTAAAGGCCTTTTAAATCAACCCTTCGAGATATGGTGTTTACTAGCATTAGTTTAACACCAGTCAGACTATTGTATTTTAAAATTAAAAGGATGTTATAACTTGATTGTTTGCATTTTAAGGAATTCTTTTGAAATGAACATCTATACAAAATTGGTCTCGATAAACCTTAATGTCATCATATCAATCTTTTTATGATAAATATTAGCAATGCCAGCCCATTTGTGCCTTTAAATTTATTTTTTTCATCTCATTCAAAAATGTCCCGAATGGTGATCATTGATTACAAGCAATTTTAACATCATGATAAAGATAGCATTATCCATTATCCTTGATATTGGAAGATTCATGGTTGAAATTGTTTTGGAATTTTCATAGATCTTGATCAAGTAAACTTTTTATCTCTATGTCAGAATGAAAAAGTGATCTCATTCCATAAATCTTGATTTTGATAAATTATGATATTTTTTATTATTTCAATAGAAGTTTGCGACTATGCCTTAAGCTGATAGTTATCTAATTACATAAACATATCATTGAATCAATGAATACTAATTTTATATTTGATCCTTGATGACTTTTCAAGAAAGATTGAATCATTCTCTAAATAAATCTATTACCTTCTCACACAATCCTATGATAAGATAAGTGAAAAAGGCTTTAACAAAGCTTTAATAGTGATATTTAAAGTGTCCATAAAAGTTTGCAAAGTTCTTTAAGGCAAGTTCATCCGATTAAGTAGAAGGATTTGTGAAGTTCATGTTAGAATTGAATCCTTTGTGATCACTGATAAGGTGTACAAGAGAAATAGGTTCATTTACGCTAGAACCAATCCTTTGTGATCACCGGTAAGGTGTACAGGAGGAATAAGTTCATTTATGCTAGAACCAAATCCTTTGTGATCACCGGTAAGGTGTACAAGAGGAAGAAGTTCATTTATGTTAGAACCAAATCCTTTGTGATCATTGGTACAGTGTACACAAGGAATAGATTTATTTATGTTACAACCAAATCCTTTATGATCATCGGTAAGGTGCATAGAAGAAATAGGTTTATTTGTGTTAGAACCAAATCCTTTGTAATCGCCATTAAGGTGAATAGGAGGAGTTAGTCTATTGGTGTTAAAACCAAATCCTTTATGATCACTAGTAAGATGTACAGGAGGAATAAGTTCATTGATGTTGGAACCAAATCCTTTGTGACCACGGGTAAGGTGTATAGAAGGAATAAGTTCATTGGTGTCAGAACCGAATCCTTTGTGATCACTTTCATTTATTTTAAAATTAAATCCTTTGTGATTACTAATAAAGTGTACAGGAGGAATAGGTTCATTTGTGTTAGAACCAAATCCTTTGGGATCACTAGTAAGGTGTACCTGAGGAATAGGTTTATTTATGTTATAACTAAATCCTTTGTGATCACCGGTAAGGTGAACCTGAGGAATAGGTTCATTTGGTTGATCACCGATAAGGAATACAAGAGGAATAGGTTCATTTATGTTAGAACCAAATCCATTATGATCACCGATATGGTGTACAGGAGGAATAGGTTCATTTATGTTAGAACCAAATCCATTGTGATCATCGATAAGGTGTATAGGAGGAATAGGCTCATTAATGTTAGAACCAAATCCTTTGTGATCATCAGTAAGGTGTATAGAAGGAATAGGTTAATTTATGTTAGAATCGAATCTTTTTTGATTACCAGTAAGGCGTACAGGAAAAGTAGGTTCATTTCTGTTAAAATCAAATCCTTTATGATCACCGAGATGCTTCTATTGCCAAAGATGTATAGGAGGAATGGGTTCATAAAAAGCTTTAATGGTGATATTCGAAGCATTTTCAAATTTTTATTTAAGAAAATGTTTACAAAGTTTCGATGGTGATATTCGAAGCATTTAGAGGTTTTTTTGCAAAAAAATATTTTTAAAGCTTCGATAGTGATATTTAAGGCATCTATAAAAATTTTTAAAACTCTTTAAGGCAACTTTGCCTATTAAGCAAAAGGATCAGCGAAGTTTATGCTAGAACCAAAACCTTTCTGATCACTAGGATGCTTCTATGCCAAAACTGTACAGAAAGAATAAGTTCATTTGTTATTAATCGACTTCACTTTGTTAGAAACCAATGAAGCATGATGCCTAACTTTGCTCGATTATATAAAAGGATCAAGGGAGTTTTCATTAGATGTTTTCAATTGATATATGTGTGTGTGTGTGCAAAAAAAAAAATAGAAACAAACAAAACAAATAAAAAACTTTTTGACAAAAATTTTGCGAGGCCCGAACAAAATTGTGTCTATTTGGTCTTTGCCTTGTTCCTGATTCCCAGCAACAATCAAAGAGGGGCAGCTTAGATACCTAATTTTGTCTGGGCCCTTTTCTTTGCCAAAAATATCAACATACAAAATTAGGCACTTTTCCCAGTAGAGGTAAATTTCCTTTAGGGAATGTACATTTTCAAGACCTATTTAATTGTGCTTAAATGACCGCAGGTGCACATGACAAGATTAACACCGTTTCAAGAGTTATAGAGAACAAACCTTGGATAAAAAATGAATTTCAAGGTAAAATAATTAATTTTTAACTTGTAAAATTTTGAAATTTATTTTTGTAGTTGTTATCAAGGTCAAATTTTTCATTTTTAGGAGTTTTTTAAGAATTTTTGTTAAAATTGGAAAGTTGACTATCGTATATTTTTATCGATACCAGTGTCGTATTTATGTCGATATGAATTCTGCAAAATCATAAATATTCAAGGAAAATTCATATTGGCATTTTTTTACCACGAGGTATCAAGTTGGCAATTTTGCCACTTATTTTTGAATTACTTACTGTATCGTAGTATTTTGCTTGCGAATTTTTTCGACGAAGACTTATATTAGATCTCATATTAGCATCTTTACCATTTTTTAAGTTAAAATTTTGAATATTTAATTCATTTTACATAAGTTTTAACGTATTTTTTGAAATTTTCTAAATTAAAATAGGAGCTTTCCTTTATCGATGGAGTTTTCTCAAGTTTTGAACTTTAAAACTCTTTAAATATTTCAATTTTAAGCACGATTAAATTAGTTTTAAAAATTTATTTTATTTTATGAGTTTTGCATTTTCTTTCATAATTTTTCCTTATTTCCAACAAATTGAGTTTTCTACTCTGTAATTTTTTTTGGAAACTTTTCTGAGTATTATTTCTAAGATTCTTTAAATGTCTTCATTAAATTCATATTAAAGTGATTTTTCAAAATTAATGCTATTTTATGAGTTTCACCATTTTTTGAGTTTTTTTATTTTCAAAATACGAAGTTTTCTACTCTGTAAATTTTTTCGAGTGATTTTTCTTGGTTTATAATTTTTAAAATTCTTCAACTATAATTTTTTTAATTCATATTAAATCATTTTTGAAAATTTCAATTGATTTTATGAGTTTTAGAGTTTTTCCTGTTATTTGGATACTAAGTTTTCTATTCTATAAATTTTATTGGTAGGATTTTTTTGAGTTTATAATTTTTAAAATTCTTCAGATATTGTTGCATAATTCATATTAAATCATTTTTTTCAAAATTCAATTTATTTTATGAAATTTGCATCTTACATATAATAATTTTACTAGTAAGGTTTTTTCTTGTAAAATTTTATGAGTTTCAAATTTTAATGTTTGTTCTCTTGTACATAAAAATTGTTTTTATTATTAGATTAAATTAAATTGATCATATGATATTTTGTTTTAAATACATAATTTTTTATTTTTATAATTTAATCCTTATAACTAATTTTTGCGATATAATTTTACAGATTATACAAATATCTTCTAAAATTTTCTAGACTTTGATGATTTCATGCATGACATCATCCACTAAATGATAAGCATAATTAATTTAAATCAAATCAATCTAAAAAAAGTAAAAAAGTAAAAAAATATAATAATCAATAAATAAACCAAAAAAATCCTAAAAAATCTAAGATTTGGCCAAGGCTTTTTCTTTAGCCTTTGGCCAACTTCATCCCATATAAAAATAGGGATGGCTTTTTTCATTTGGAAATCTTTAAGTTTTAACAATTTCCATGGAAAAAAACAAAGTAAAAAACACTAAAAAATACCTAGATTTTCAAGCATTTTCAAGGTCAAGTTCTTGTAAATTTCTTAATTTTTGTTTATTTCTTGTTTGATTCTTTCTTTTAATGAGCCAAATGAATACTTGTGCTTATGAATTTTGATTCATGTTGAAAGGCCAAGTATGATGGCCATGATTAAAGTTTTAGATTTTGGTTGTTTTAGTTAATTTTTATTAGAAATAGTTGCTTTTCATTGAGATTATTTGTGTTTGTTGTGTTTGTTGATGCATATATTGTTATTTTCATATTATATATGTTTATGTAATTTTTCTTAATATTTTTATGTTGATTTATATTGATTTATTTATTATTTATCATGTTTTTATGCTGATTTATGCTTGGTAAAAATTCTAACATGCACGTATGTTAATATTTATGAAAATATGTTATAAAAAATTAGTTTTGCTAAAAAAACATGCTGGCAGAAATCATGTAAGGGCTGATTTTGTTGTATTTGATTTTGTTTTGCTTATTTTGTAAATATGGAAATCTTAAGGATTAGATTGCAAAAATTGTAAATTTTTCGTTAGCTATTTAAGCTTGGCTGAACCTTGCAGACAACCTTAGAAGTGTTTTTATGCTTTGTTTAACATATTTTAATGTGTTTATTCATTTAGATGATTTTAAGGCTATTTTGTAATTTTAGAAAGTTAGGGACTAATTTACAAAATGTGAAAAAATTGTTTATGACTATAAGTGTTTGGCCGAATCATTTTCATGATTCTTGGTGTGGTTTTTGTGACTTTTCGTTATTTTTTTGTGTTAATTTATGATTTTCTATTATGTAGACACTAAATTGTAAAAAAGAAATATTTTGTTGTAAGGCCATCGCTGTTTGGCTGATTGCTTGCATATACTTGTGAAAATGTTTTCATGTTTATTCTAATATGTGTGAACATGTTTTATACATTTGCCATCATTTTGTGGCATTTTGTAAGTTTAAAAAGTTTAGGGACTTATTTACAAAATTGCAAAATTTTTATTCTAAGGCCATAAGTACTTCGTCGAATTTATTACATGATCTTTGGTATAATTTTCATAATTTTTTGTGATGAATTTTGTGTTTAATTATGGTATTATTTTGTATAGGGATTAAATTGTAAATTTAGAAAATCTTAGGGACTATCTAGAAAAACTTTGCATTTTAGGTCCAATACGATGTTTTTGACATTTTATAAATGTTTATAACATTCTTATGGTCTTCCGTAGGGGTGTAAAAATTACTAAAACCTTTCGCTTTGTCTTGGTTTTTTGTTAGGGTGCGAAATGTGATTTTAAAAAGATTATTGACTTATTAGTAATTTTTGCATTTCAGGTTAATTTTGGTATTAAAGTTACCCATAGAGTGTATTATGGTCATTTCATATCATTTCAAGTCCTCTGAGATACTTATAGGTTGAAAGTACACCTCAAGGGTATTTTAGTAATTTTTCTAGAATTGAGTCTTACGTGATCACCAGGATACTTTTATGTTGAAGTTGTACAATAGGAGTAGGTTCATTTGTTGGTGATGTCATCTAACCTTTTAGGATACTTTTATGTTGAAGTTGTACAATAGGAGTAGGTTCATTTGTTCGTGATGTCATCTAACCTTTTAGGTTACCAGGATACTTATAGGTCAAAGGTAAACTTTAGAGGTATTTTAGTAATTTCTTTAAAACTGAGTCCTATGTGATCACTAAAATATTTTTATGTCGAAAGCATACAATACGAGAAGGTTCATCTTTTATTAAGTCATCCAGCCCTTTAGGTTACCAAGATACATAGATATCAAAGGTAGATTAGGAACATTTTAGCAATTTATGCTAGAACCAAATCCTATGTGATCATCAAGATACTTCTACATCGAAGGTGTACAGTAGGAATAGGTTCATTTTTTTATATAATTATTGAATCCATTAAGGTTATCGGCATATGTATACGTCAAAGGTATGCTTTAGGGATGTTTTATTAATATATTTTAAAACCAAGTCTTTTAGGGTCACAGGAGTACTTTTGAGTCAAAGGTGTACTTTAGGGGACTTGTTGGTCATTTTGCCTACATTCACTCCTTAGAGTTGAGTTTAGTACTTTTCGTCTAACCGAGTCTTAGGATAATTTTTAATATTGTTAATAAAATTGAAATTTTTGTAAATTAAGGCAATGTCTCTAATGTTAAAATAGTATATAGAATTTTTACCCAACATATGAGATGAGTTCTATTGATTATTTTAATAACAAGATATTCTTTTAAAAATATGAAAATCGAGATTTTCCATAAATTTTGAAAAAATAAAAACTTTTATATTCCACAGGTTCTTCAATGCGGTACAAAAAATATTTTGATTTTAAAACTTTTTGTATTTCACCGACTCTCCAACGAGGTATGAGAAAGAATGATTAAAAATTTCGTATTCTGTTGGTTCTTTAGGAGGGTACGACAGATATTTTCATTTCTTAGAATATTAAATACCCAATTTTCTTATACGAAATAATAATTTTTTCATAGAATTTTATTTCTAAATATGAGAATTAAAATTAAATATCAAATAATGAAATTGAATAAAAATTAAAATTTATGATAACACACGATTAATAAGATATCGATTGCTAGGCATCACGAGAAAGTCGATCCTTACTTGTTATTGTAACTGATTTTTAGACCATTTCATGCGATCTCTGGTATGAGCGCAAACCTCGAAGTTTGCTTCTATTGGTTTTTTAACCCTCAAAATGCGAACTCCGATTGGTGACCAATCTCACCTACCCAACATAAGATTAGTGGCAACTCCAAAATAAATGGTCATTTCGTAACAACTACTTAGAGTTAAGTCTAGTGGGCAATTTATCTCGATAACTTAGTCCTCAGACATAAAAAATAAAAATAATAAAATAATAATGATATAGACCCAAAAATAAAAGAATATAATGATATATATAAAAACAAGAGGTACATTTGTCATTTTATGTTGAGTTGGTTAGGATTCGTATTTGGGCCATGTTGCGACACATGCTAAGTGTGGCCTCAAAAGATCTAATTGATGGATTAAGCATATAAGCTAGTGGCAACAAGTCACCACGCTCATATGCAAAGTGTGACCTTAAAAGGTCTGATCAACAAATTAAACATATAAACGAGTAGCAACAAGTCATCACGCATACATGCTAGTGTGACCTCAAAAGGTTCGACCGACAAATTAAGCATATAGGCGAGTGGTAACAAGTCAACGTGTGCAGATGCAACCATTAAAAATTTGATGGATGTCCTAGCGCATAAATGAATGATAATGAAGTCACAACACTAAAGTGACAAGAATTATTGACGTAATAATTATACAATTAATACATTTAAGCACAACAATAATCCTTGTACATGAGTAATCGAATTTGAAGACAGGTCATATGAAAGGCTAACGAGGTTCATATATTTTGATAATTTGAAAGATTAGCAAAAGACACAACACTTTTAAAAAGAATACTACTTTACTAAACAATGTAATAATTTACAAGTCGAAAGTTTCAAATTATTTATAACAAGAATAAAAGCCTTATGCGAGGCAGAAGCATTTACACCGAAGGTTGGAACTTGCTCCACCTATTTGCCTTCATCTTCGGTAGAATCGTTATCAGGTTCAGTCATTTCTGGCGTAGGAGTAATAAACTATGCAACCCTCAATCACCTTTTTTCCACTTACTACTGCTGAAGCATCAGTTCATTAAGGCCCTTAGAATGTAGGCAAAGAGTCCAAGTTATACTTTCCTCAGCTCCAGAAGCTCGTATAAAAGCTAGATGCCATAAAAGGCACTTTTATTATAGTCCTCAACTGAGGTGAACATCTGGTCAAGCAAGGACTTTTTTTGGATCTCTAATTCCCCTTAAAGGCGAGCCTCTGCTTCACAAAGTTGAACCTTTTGCTTCAATATTTTGGCAATAGCAGCAACCAACTCTACATCGCCAGCCTTGAAAGCCATTGTTACCATGTCTAAACTCCTAGTAGATTTTGCAACCTCAATAGCAGGTTTTTCTTTTGCAGATATTATGCAGCATCAAGCTTCTTTATAACTCCCTATCGTTTGGCCGCCAAGTCATTGGAAACTTTCTTCTCAGCCAACATGGTCTCTAGTTGGGCTTGCAACTCCTTAACAAGTGTGATGTCCCCAGCAGTTTCTTCCTTCACCTTGTCAAACTTAAATTAGCATCCTAACATTTGGTGGGTGCAGGGCATTTGACAACGTAAAGCTTATAAACAACAAACAACTGATGTGAGTATTAGCAAGACTGGAAATAAAAAACTTCGATGAGAAGACATAAGGATCTTATCTCTACCATGCAAGCAAGGCCTAGATTGCATATTATGAATGGGATTCCTAACCTACAAACTTGCATATCAATGAAGACACTTGCTTATGAGCTCACCTGCAAGCTTTGTCTCTACTGGACCAACACACCTTTTTTAAGCTACTAAAAATTCCTCGGAGGATAGATCGATAGACTGCCGGTTGGGCTCTTAAAACTACTACTGCTCTAGGAGCTTGAGATTGGTAGCATTAATTGGCTATTTGAGGTAACAGGCGTTGCTAGAGTGGTAATCATCCCAAAGGTACTTGAGTTGACACCACTCGTTGCACCATAACAGCGTCCATGGAGTTTGTCCTAGTAATACAAACTGGAAGACCAAAAGCTGTAACAGCAGGATTTTTTTCCGAAGCCATGCCCTCCTCAAACGTCACCTTTTTCATTAGAGGCATAAGGCTTAAGTAATCCTTAGACTTCCATTTAGTTTTCCCTTGGTGTGCAGCAGCTGGTTGCTTCATTAGCTACACTTTCAGCAAGCCCAGCTAGTATAGATTGGTCCGTACCTACAAAAGGAAATCATAAGCAATATAAGAATAAAATATTTTAGTTTGTAGCACAATTACAAACATATATTCTCTTCCCCAGTATGAGTTAAAGGTTGGGCCAATGTCTAAACCTAAACAGGCTACTTAGAAAGTGTTTATGGCTCTGTTGGTGAGTCACCTGTTAACACAACATGTTGGGGATCAGATAGAAGGAACATCAGGAAAATCTTCTAGGTCTATCAGATTGACCAATGACTCAGTCACTAAGTCCGACTCCTTGGAAGCGTCATCTATAAAAACAGCTTTGATATTAGTAACAATATGTAGCTCTAAAAAAATGTTATTTTTCTTTTTTGAAAGTTGCCTTCGAGTTGCTATAGGGCACCTTGATCTTTTGGTGAGTGGGCCTCTGACACCTTCACAGACACTAGTTGCCTCTAGCATCGACATGTTTAAATAATTTTTACATGAATTAAAATAGAATTTAGTTTCATTAGTTCCATATATGTTTCGGTGAGAGGATTACCTTAGGTGTATTTGATTTAATTTTCAATGATTTATGTTCTCAATACGTTTAATAATTTAATTTTAGAAGTAACTTAATAAAATTTTTTTCCATCAAAAAATTGTTAAAAAACTTAAGTAGTTAAAAGCTACTAAATAAAAAAGTTCTTATTTAATTACAGTAATATTATATTCTTTTTAATCATTTATTATTTCCTTTTTCATTTTTATCAATACAAAATAAATTATAAAATCATATCTCTTTTATAAAAGCCTTAATACTTAACATTTAAAAACTCTGTCTGTTTATAAAATAATAATCCTAATTTGATATAGGTATGATAAAAAGAATAAAATCAATTTTTTAATGCTTCACTTTAATATGGATTTGATGTGGATAAAAAAATGGATGAACAATTAATCAATTGTAATAAAAAAAAATTGATTAGGCTAGAATAATTAAGATCTCAAATTGTCAACTTTCAAGGTTAATAAAATGATTTACCGCAATAAGTAAAATTAAAACACATTAATTACAATAAATAAAAATTAGTCGATGTTTAGGCTATTAAAAAATTACCAATGTATAATTTAAAATAAAATTATTTATTTCTTAATTCTTAATTTAAATATTATTATATAATTAATAAGAAAATATTATTATAATGTATAATTATCAATATATCAATATGTATACTTTAAAATAAATTCATCTATTTTTTAATTCTTAATTTAAATCTTATTATATAATTAATAATTAAATATTATTTTAATATCATTTTAATAATATTATTAATAATAAAAAATAATTTCACCAATTCAAATTTTTTTTTACATTTATTCTTTTTATATATTACGAGAGAAACAGAGAGAGACAGAGAGAGAGAGAGAGTAAAAAAGAGAAAACGAAACGCGCAGGGAAGTAGGGAGAGAAAGCGGGAAATTTTCAAAAAGCAAAATGGGAGGGAGAGAGGAAAGCGGGTAAAACTAAAAGGACTAATGAATGAGGTGTTGAAATCAAATTTCCAAAGAAGACACATATGAAGGGAATAATCGAAGCCGAAGAGGAGGAGGCCGACTTCTTATCGGCGGTGGCGGCTGCTGAAGAATCCTTTGCCAAGCGCCGCAAAATTAACTTAAACAGCGTCGAGGGAGCCTACACTGCCGCTCTTAAAGGAAGCAAAAGCCGTCTTTGGCAACAAATTAGCCACCCTAATACTTGGCAGAGCAAGAGCCAGAGCCAGACCAGAGTTGCTGCTTCTACTGCGACGGACTCGAGAGGATCAGATTCAGAGAAGAGTTGCCCCTGCGGGTCCGGTCCTTGTTTGGTTCTCACTGCTAATACTGAAAGGAATCGTGGCCGCATGTTCTATAAATGCCCTCTTAGACAGGTTCATGCTCGCTCACCTCTCCCCACTATTTTTGGAATCTCTTCCAACACCAGCTTATGGCTTCAAAATCAAGTAATGATTCTGGTTTTTGGCATAGGAAAATGGAGGCTGTGGTTTCTTTATGTGGTGTGACAGTAACACTGCTTCACAAACTAGTAGTATGGCTATGCCTAATAAGGTAAAGTTTTCCCTTGCACCTTCAAATTTTGGAACTATTTCACTTACAGTATACAATAAAAGGCAGCCTTTTCGATGAGACCAACAAATTCATATTGTATTAGTTATCAATTTCTTACATGTGGCACATTAACAGCTTGGTGGTAAATACGATATCTAAGGGAATTGATATAATAAATAGATTATATTGCAATTCAGCATGCACTCAGTGTAAAATATGTTGTCCAAAAGTAAAAATGGTTTTGAAGAGGTAAGTAAACAGTTTTGGACTGTGTCTTAGTGGAGGAAATTTTACTAAGTCGACAGGAATCTGAACTTCTACTTGTTGAAGCGGAATGTTGCATGCATTGAGCATGCCGTCAAATCGAGGAATCCTTCTGTCAAAGTCACTGTACATGTTGGAATAGACAAAAATTACATTATTATTGAACATTTAATCACATAGAATACATGCTGGATTATGAATTGAAAGTGGGGTAGGGTTCAGATGCCTTAAAGGAAGTAATATATATGCTGTTTGATATACTCTAATCCTAGAATGCAATAACATATCATTGGCAGTTTCTTATTTCTATTGTCAGTGATCTCTTGTTATGTGATACCAATAGAGTAGTTAATTTACCAATGACAAACTTCTGAATATAAAATTAAGGAAATGTTGATTGTTTCCTCTGCCATATATAATATCAAAGAATGTACCGTCATACCAACCAGCAATGGTAAAGGAGGAGAGATATTGAGTGGTGAGAGGAAACGGGGTAGAGGATGGTTGTTGGAGCTCGTCCTTAACCCTGCTTGATCATCTTTAAAGGACATGCAAGGCATGTTTATTGCCTTGAGCTTGAGCATTTTTATGCTTTTATTGGCCCGCCTTTGGCTCCACAATGTGCATGAGTTAGCTAGCATGGAACTTCTACTTGCTATAACTTTGAGATGGGAGATATAACTGATTTCAAAGTATAAACTGAAAGCAAGGTGGATGTCTTTTCGATTGGAATAATTCCTGATTCCGTACCTTAAGGATTATAGGATTGAAACAAACTTGGAAGACATATCATGCTCAATCAAAAGGTGACCATGCACAGCAGCTCCTTTAGTAAAAGTAGAGTTGAATATTCTTGGATAAGCAAAATGATAGCCTGTGTACTTAAGAAATTGGCATTTTTCAGGCTTTCAAACTCAGTATTAGAAGATTCATTATGTCATCCTATTATTGACAGCAAAAATTCGCATTTGTTAATCAGTTGCTTGCTTAGATGGCTTGGACCACTTTTATTATTGACATATGCATTTAAGATTACCTACCATGTTGGCTTAAGGCTTTTCTCTCCGTGTAGGGAAGTTCTCCGGTTTTCTTCAACTCATGCAATGATAAAAATGTGTCAACTGATGTTCTAGTTAGTGCTTCTAAAGTGTACTCCAATATGAATGATCCAAGCAAAAACACCTACGCCATAAGAACTGGATCTTCATGCTTCAAGTGTGGAAAGGATGGACACTGGGCTAAAGATTGTTATGTTTCTTCATCTGATTCTCCGGCTGAGTTTGGAGGAAAGTCCGCTAAGTCTGGCACTTGCTATAAATGCAATAAGCCTGGGCACTGGGCGAGGGACTGCAATTTCCGATCAACTGTAATTTCCAATCAACAAATGAATGCAGGAAAAAGGGGTAGGTCAATATCAAATATGGGCAGTTACTAGTAAGACTGTAAATGTAGGAAAAAACTTTTCAAGATACTATGACTTGATGGCCTACTTTTTGAAATTGGTACTACATGCGATATGACCAAGCATTAATATAAGAAATATAAAGGGTTGCTTCACTTGGTTCTTAAACATACTAGTTTTAAAGCAAATACATTGTAATTATCGTTACATTTAAGTTATAATTATGTTTTGATCGTAATATATATATATATATATATATATATATATACACACACACACATATATTTGTACATGTCTAAATTTAGAGGTGGTAATTGGGTGAGTTCGGAACGGATTATTTTGGATTTGAGTTTTTTCGGGTTTCGGTTGATTCGGGTTTGGGTCAATTCGAGTTCGGGTCAATTTTGGTTCAGACCCATTCGGGTTTGGGCTAATTCGGGTTCGGGTTTGAATATAATTTACATCATTTTTTTTATTTTATGTTAAATGTAATTACTTTTACGTAATTTTAAATTCTAAGC
>JBBYHO010497805.1:8005-19901 GCA_038382025.1 Adansonia gregorii
AAATAAATAAATAAAAAAGAATAGGTTTAATGGACCATCATTGATGTAACATGTTTATTTAAAGTTTCAATGCTAAAACAGTAACATTTTACATTTACTGTGACAGGCAAGGATTATTTTATTGTTATTATTATTGATTAAGTCTAGATTAGATTAGTAAAGAGGGTGTAGACAATGAAATTGAATAATGGCAGGTGTTTGATAAGTAATAGCGGTGGAAGGCGTGATGGGATGGGCCTATGAAAGTTAACATGTCGAGCCTATATATTCATCTTAATGCATTTGGATTTTTGGTACCTGGAGTTTGTGGGACTGCTTTGTTGGTGGACTTGACTTGTTGGAATATACGAATACATATATATATATATATATACAAGTATCGTGGTAAGCCTCTCGATCTTTCATCATTTGTGTCCTACGCTTTATTCAATGAAGTTAATAATCATCTTTTGGGGGATATCTTTCTTGGAGCTTCCATGGCCATCCATACTCTTTGAAAAATTGATGCAAAATGATAGAGACGGTGAATCTAAAATTTAATTTAATTTATTGATATAATTATGTGAGAATTATATAATTATTTTTTTGAATATTTTTTTTTAGAGTTTTAATGATAATTCAATTCTTATATTATTTTTAATAATTATTTTTGAATCATAAGAATGTCACACTCAGATTTTAACTTATTCATGTAGCTTTAATAATATCCGATAATTTTAATTTTAAATTGTAATATTTATAAATTTTTTTAATTTATATTTTAATATTTATAAATTTTTTTATTTTAAGTTTTACGTAGTAAAAAAAATGATGGACCTTTTGAAAAGGAAGGGGATATTTTCTGATGAGAGGGGCCAAGTCAACTAATGAGATGGTAATAACATCGGTTTAATTACTATGAGCCATGACTCTTCATTGATCATTGAAGAGTGAAATGATTAAAGCTTAGGGTATAGTTAGCAAACATTTTCTTTAAGGGAAAACAGTAATAATTAGGTAGTTTCACTTTCCGGAGTTGTTGAACCAGAAGCGGAATTTGGACCAATGGGATTGGCTTCCAGTTTCCACTGATCACTAGCTACCAAAAATCAGGGGCATTAAAATATCAAGAAAATCCAAACAGGTTAAACAATCCAAGAGAAACAAATAGATTTAACTCCACCAAGAATGCAATGAACAATCGAAGCGACCAACCATTAAACTAGAACAGCTGGAAAACAAGGGAAATATCATCAAGAAATAAGAGTTGAAGGATTTCGAAGGATTCAGGAATCTTCTTTTCTTCTCCTTTTCCTATTCAAAAATGGGTTCTCAGGTCTCTAAACAGATTGAAAAACGTAAGGCAATAAATGCTGAAAAGAAAACATTGTGTGAACTTCATCAAAGTTGTGGGGAAACATTTCCTGGTAGTGACTACCGTCCTGCTGATAGGCAGAATTGGATGGCAGGGTTGAGTCCCGAGAAAGTTCAGATAAACAAGATTGTATGGCCTGGAACTCATGATTCAGCTACCAACAAGATTGGAATTCCCTGTATCTCTCGCCCATTTGCGCAGTGCCAGTCTTTGTCCATCTACCAACAGCTTGTTAAAGGCACCAGGGTTTTGGATATTCGAGTCAATGAAGATCGTCGCGTCTGCCATGGAGTCCTGCCTACATGCAGCATCGATGTTGTCATCAATGATATCAAGAAGTTCTTGTCTGAGACACAGTCAGAGATTATAATTCTTGAGATCCGCACCGAGTTTGGTCACCAGGATCCCCCGGACTTTGAAAAGTATATGGAGGAACAACTTGGGGAGTTCCTGATCCACCAGGATGATCATGTCTTTGGTAAGACAATTGCTGAATTGTTGCCAAAGAGAATTATCTGCGTCTGGAAGCCAAGCAAATCTCCAAAGCCTAAGCCAGGGTCCCCATTCTGGAGTTCTAATTATCTTAGAGACAATTGGATTGACACAGATTTGCCATCCACGAAGTTTGAAAGCAATTTAAAGCATTTGGGCGAGCAACAACCGGTTTCATCGAGGAAATTCTTTTACAGGGTGGAGAACACAGTGACACCACAGGCAGATAACCCTGTGCTATGTGTTAAACCAGTGACAGGGCGGATTCATGGATATGCTAGGTTGTTCATTACTCAGTGCTTTGCCAAGGGTTGTGCTGATCGGTTGCAGATTTTCTCTACGGATTTTATTGATGAGGGTTTTGTTGATGCTTGTGTCGGCCTTACGCTCGCCAGGGTTGAAGGGAAGTGTTGAATGAATTTGTGATTTTCTTCTCTTATCTTGTGGGACAATAATTTGTGATATTTGTTTGTAATGTAGTATACGATTTGAATAGAATTATGTATTGTTATTGTGAATGATATTCTTGTTTGTTTCATTGCAAAGGAGACTCATGGCTTAAGATAAAAAGAAAGAATTGCATAAGCTTTGGACTTGGATGAATGGGATCTTATATATATATATATATATATATTTGCATCTGATCTCATGTTTCTTAAATTTGGCATCAGTTCTTAATCAAGACCCTGACATATTTTCTATCCAATGGACTGAAAAGTGAAAACTGCAAAGCTAACCGGCATTGAACAGGAGCGATTGGATTGGCCGCAATCAGTCAATTACAACTCGTCCTTGTTTCCTCGAAGTTTCAGTGAGGAGAATATGCCGACAAATGTGGCATCGGTTGACAGGTTTTCGCTTCCAATGGTGTGCTGATTTAGATTAAGAAACTACCAGATAAGGACAAACGATAAAACAAATAATCAGATAATTGATAGAATTAGGAATGGAGTGAATGGTCAAGTTACCTTTTTCTAGAAGGTTCGACTTTATTTAAGAAAATTCCGGTTAAAGTCAAATTCAACATCATTTAAAATCGAACCGACCCAGTTCGGTTCATCATTTTTTATAATTTTTTTAAAAAATTTTATAATATTTAAAATTTTTTTATTAATTCAAAAATAAAACACTTGTTTTATGTTATAAAAATTTAAAATTAATTAAAAATTAAATAAAAATTAATTCGAGTCAAGTCGAATCGAATATTTATAATTTATAATTTATATATTAAAAATTAAATTAACTTAAATATGTTTATTATTTTTAAAATGAATACTATCATTCGAATTAATTTTTCAATTGTCTTTCGGCTTTATTTTCTAGTTCCAACACCATCATAGTGACAATTTTTACACAAATAATAAGAACACCATCATATTTGCTAGAAAGCCCACCTGAAGCTCTTCGGTTATTTTAGGTCCGTGCCAAATGGGCACTTAAATTGGCTTAGCTCAGGCCTCTCTGTAAATGCGACTGGGCTGATCTCGGTTCGTCATCCCCATCTACCACGTGCTTGGTGTATCATGCTGAATTGGAGATGAACAATATGGAAGATTGTTTTGTATTTTTTTTTTCCCTTACAGTAATACACCCAAAAATAGCCTAAAGTTTCTCATAAAGCCATTACCACTCTCAAACTTGTGTTCATAGCATTAAATCTCAGTATTAATCTTTTATTAAGAAAATAAAAGCTGCTGCCTAAACTCTTTCAGTCTTGTTCATAGGCGACCGAGGGTGATGGTGTTAGGGAAAAAACAAAAAACCCAGGGATTTCTTTCTTCTGTCTCTGTAATTCAAATGGAAAGTCAAATAAAGATTTATTGTTAATAATTAGGGGAAAAAAATCAAAACAAAACTAAAAGATGCGTCGGGAGATCTCGATTTTGGTACAGCCTCGTTGCCTGCTTCTCTTCATCATCCTCTCAATTTTCGCCATTTTCGCTTTCTTAGGAAACAAAAGGGTGAACCTTTTTATTTCTTCTTCTTATTTTCTAAAATTCCCATCTCTAGGATATGTGTAAACTTGTAGTTATTGGATCTGAATTTGGATTATTTCATTTATTTCTTGCATTTTGTAGAGTAAAACAGATTTGGGTTTTCATTATATCTCTCATGAAATTAGTGGGTTTCTTTCATTTTGGTTTTTCCTGGTCTCCTTGTGATGTCTAGATTTTTTTGTATATGTTTATTTCAGTTTGAATGATCTTGGTTAAAGCTTGTTTCTGAGATATTATATTCCAGGAAGATGATATAGATTGTTTTTTGAAGTATACTGTTACAATCCTAGCATTTGCTCCTTTTCAAGTTCGAACTTTAAAGTAGAAGGCATCTGAATGTGCTTTGTTGGGAAAAACATGAAATTCCAATTTTCATTGATTTGCTCTTCCGATGCAGATAGGTTAAAGCAACAATAGTTTGTATTAATTGATTCTTTCTAAAATGATGAAGTTGCAACTTCCATTGATTAGCACTTGCAATGTGGATTGGTTAATGCTTCAATAGTTTGAATTAATTGATTCTTTCAGTGAGGATGAAGTTTAAATTTCCATCGATTTGCTCTTGAAATGCAGACAGGCTAAGCCAGCAATAGTTCATTTTAATTGATTATTTCTTAATTATTGCTTAGGAGGAAGAGACGACTATGGAAGAGGAGCATGAAATCACCCACAGAGTATACTTGGATGTTGATATTGATGGCCAGCGCATAGGTACGACACCTCTTTACTACTCGAGCAGTAATGAGAGGAAATTTTACTTGTCTCATTTTAGTTTACAGTGTTATAATTTGTGTTCTGCAGGTAGAATCGTCATTGGATTGTATGGGAAAGTTGTGCCTAAAACTGTTGGTATGTTTCGATTTCTCTGTCAATAGTTTTAGTTCGTTGGAAACTTAATTTCTGGAAACCATTGGCAAATCAGCAATGTACAAAAGTTACTCTCAGCTTTGTCGTTTGCCGTGTCAGAGAAAAGTTCACTTTTTTTAGGTTAACTCAGATGTATTGATTTTCTTTCTCCAATTATTTCCATTTTTTTATGGTACTATAACTTGTTCCATTCATTGTTGAAGGATTTTGGGTTACATTATACTTGTGCTGCTTGGTCGCCTAATGCTGTTGTTTGTTGTTTGCAGAAAATTTCAGGGCTTTGTGTACTGGTACTTAATTCGTCTTGTTAGTTTTATACCTGTAAAAAAGTTCAATTTGAAGTATTATTGATAGAAACTTAAAATTTTTGTGGATGCTTACCTTTTTGTTTTCAAACTGCAGGGGAAAAAGGCAAGGGTGCCAATGGGAAAGGCCTTCGTTATAAGGGAACTCCATTCCATCGTATTGTATCCGGATTCGTGATTCAAGGTGGTGATATAATTCATGGTGATGGAAGGGGAAGTGAGTCTATATATGGTGGCGCCTTTCCTGATGAGAATTTTAAGATAAAGCATTCGCATGCAGGTCCTCTTATGTGTATTATTTAACTATGTCATTTCAGTTAGATAAGACTCCACGGACGCTAATGTTTTCTGAACTTAAAAGTTTTAATATTTTCGTTCTGGTCAAGGTTCTTCTGTTTAATCATCAATTCTTCTTCAAATATTGAGTTGTTCCTCTGTTAATATTTCATTGCAGGTGTAGTTTCCATGGCTAATACAGGTCCCAATTCCAATGGCTCTCAGTTTTTTATCACCACCGTCAAAGCCAGCTGGTAAGCTCTACCGTGTAATGATGATTTAATCTGTAAAACTAAAAATGTTTTGATGTTGAGACCTAATCCAGAGTCCTATTTCAACCTCAAGGATATTTCATGCTTATTCTATGTTTCAAATGGTCCAAGAAAGATGGCTTTCAAAATGCTAATGTAAATATGTTCTCTAGCTATTCCCATTATCTGAACAATTAATGTGAAATGCATGGCCTATGAATGATTACTAACCAAATGTCCATTTATCCCGTAATCATGGGAAATATAACATCTTTAAATTCATCTGCTACTCTTTTCTCATCATGAAAATAAGTTGTTGATCAAATAACTCGAATCGATCTTTTCAGGTTGGATGGAGAGCATGTTGTTTTTGGCAAGGTTATTCAAGGCATGGACATTGTGTATACGATCGAAGGTGGAGCCGGGACTTACAGTGGTAAACCTAGAAAGAAAGTCATAATTGCAGACTCCGGAGAGATACCAAAGAGCAAATGGGATGAGGAAAATTGAAGCACCTTGTTATATTTTAACAACCTGCAAATTTTTGTGTTTCGACTTTACTGATCTGTTTCTATATAATTTGTTTCATATTTTGGTCCCCCGAATCGTTCCTTCCGTCCATGATTTACCACCAGCAGCGGATCCGAGACCAAGAGTCACAGGCTTCACTTTGAATGTATTGTAGCTAATCCTTGTTTATGTAGAAGCAGGAGGGTTCGTGAGGATTATTTATGTTCAATTACCCAGCAGTAAGACTTAAACCTGACAATTTATGTATTCATATCGTGTTCATTTACATTTATATGCTATAATTGTGTTCATATCATATTCATATTACGTAATCGTATAGGGTTTTAAAACTGTCAGGTCTAATAGGAACAATAGATCATCTTTCCCTTGTAGAACTCTATAGAGCTATCTTAACCCTAAAATAATGTGGTGTTATTTGATTTGTCATTTGATTTCTGCAGTGATATATACATATATAATCTTGTCTATCATTAAAAACTACCCTACCATATAAAAATATATATATATCATATATTACCAAAGATTTGTACCGATATTAACCTCGAAAAATGTTATAGATTTTTTTTTTTTATAAAATGAATGTTACATTCTTTTATTGAATATTTTATATAATTATAGCTTTTAAAATAACTTTCGGATTTTTTTCTCATTTTCAAATTCTTCCTATTTTTAAATAAACTAACACTTATACTAGTATAGAGAGATGTTATATAATATATATGTATACATGTATAAAGAAATAAAAGGGTGGGAGGAGACAAGTTCGAGGTTAGATTATATGTTTTATTCAATGGAAAAATTTATTCCGGTTAATTTTGATTTGAATTTGAAAATTTTAATTAATCAACTCATGACATTTGATTTAATCTGATTTGATAAAAAATGATAAAAGTTAAAATTGGTTAACTCGAATTGAAAATAAACTAACATGAAATAATTCAAACTCTAAATTATCTGAGCCCAAAATGATCAAACTTAATAAAATAAAATATTAAATCCGATTAATCCGAATTCAAGATGATCTAAACTTGATTAATATAAGTGTTTAACTCAATTGATCCAAACAGGAGTAAGCTAAACTCAAAATGACTTAAACTAAAGTATTAAACCCGATTGATTTGAATTCGAAATGACTTGAGCCTAATTAATACAAGTATTAAACTCGATTGATCTGAATAGAAATAAGTTAAACTCAAAATGACTTGAAATTGAAATATCTCGTGAACTCAAAATAACTCAACATGAAATGATTCAAACTCGAAATGACCTGAACAAAAAATGATCAAACTCAATAAACTTAAATGTTAAACCCAATTAACTCAAACTCGAAATGATCTGAACTTAATTAACACATATATTAAATTGATTAAACTGATTCAAAATTATCTGAACGCAAAATAACTTGATATCAAAATATCTCAAATCTAAAATGATTTAAACTTAAATTATTTAAAACTTAAAAATAATTTAAAATTTTAAAAATTCGAATTAATCAAAGACCACGCTAACGCAACCTGCTCAGTTATAGGTCTAATTAAATTAAATTTTATGCTGATATTTTATTATCCAAATTTAATTCAATCGAAGAATTCTGGACATATCGACAAAAGCGAAAAGTTTAAGACCTCGTATATAAATATACCTGCAACTAAGAGGGGGCAGTTAAGCATATCAACAAAGACATCGGTAATCACTTGTCTTTCTTTTTCGTATTCTTCTCTTCCAAGTCTCTACCTCTCTCCTGTCTTCGCATTCGCAGCCATGGTTCTCGAGGTAAGCTATGGAAAAAGATTCCTCCTTGATCTCCTTCTTCAATCGTCAATTTCTTTACTCTTTTCATCTTTTTTTCGTTTCTCAAATTAGGGTTCATTGATTTTTTTTGTTTTTTTCTTTGTTTTTCAAAATCAATCAATCAGGCTACTATGATATGCATTGATAACTCGGAATGGATGCGGAACGGCGATTATTCTCCCTCTCGATTTCAAGCCCAAGCTGATGCCGTTAGTCTTATCTGTGGAGCTAAAACCCAGGTAAAATTACTGCTTTACCTTAAGCTATTCGGTTAATCTTGTATATATTAGCGAATGTGAAAATTTCGCGAAGTTTTGCTTTTCTTAATGAGATTTGGGAATTTGATTTCCTTTAATAAATTACTGGCAGTCTAATCCGGAGAATACAGTCGGGATTTTGACGATGGCGGGTAAAGGAGTACGTGTATTGGCTACTCCTACCAGTGATCTTGGCAAAATCTTGTCTTGCATGCACGGTACTTCTAAGTTACCTATTTTCTTTCTCGCTTTCTCTTTAATTTAGTTTCTTTTGAGTCATATTTGGAGATTATGTTTATGTCAGTTAGGATCATAAGTTACATATGGCTTCTTTGAACGACTTGTGGTGATAGATACCCAACGGTGAAAGAACTCCATGTGCTTGTGTTTTGGTTTACCATTTTGCCGTTATCATGGAAGATAAAGATTATGCAATTGGAATTTTTATTTGTTTTGTTTTTACTTTGTGATGGTGGCATAACGGATTTAAAATCAAGTTACGCTTTTCTTTGTCGATGTTGTCAATATAAAATCGACATATATGTTCAAGGAAAAACAGCATTTATTGTTTTACGGCTTGCCATTTGGATCATATAAGCATATAACTTTAGCTATTTGTTACTAAGACCTACGTAAGCATCATGCAGTTCTGTGAGACCTATGTTTAACAACCTCTGTAAAAGAAGAGCATCCGTTTTGTTTTCTTTAGAAATGGAGAACTTGTCCTTGCTGATGGAGTTCGGGAGTTACATTAAGTGTAGTTTGTCATTTTATGCAAAAGCAGCATATGATTAATGATTAATCTATAATATTTTGTTTAACTATTTCCCAATTGAAGGTCATCTTCCTTTCCCTCTATCACTTTCCCGTCATCTTCACCTTCTGCTTCTTTATATGTATATTTTTCAATGTATTACACAGGCCTTGAAATGGGGGGTGAGATGAACCTAGCAGCTGGAATTCAGATTGCTCAGTTGGCTCTGAAGCATCGCCAAAACAAAAATCAGCAGCAAAGGATTATAGTTTTTGCTGGAAGGTATAGCATGTTGGCCTTTGATTTGCTGGTTTACTTCAATTAGGATATAACTTTTTTCCCTGTGTGCTTTGCTTTCAGTCCTATTAAGCATGAAAAAAAGGCATTGGAGATGATTGGGAAGAAGCTGAAAAAGAATAGCGTAGCTCTTGATATTGTCAATTTTGGTGAGGAAGAAGATGGAAAGCCAGAAAAATTGGAGGCTCTTCTTGCATCTGTTAATAATAATGGCAGTAGTCACATAGTTCACATTCCACCCGGTCAAAATGCACTTTCTGATGTCCTTATCAGGTTTTACTTAGTTCCTTCTGATTCTTTTTTTTTTCTTTTAATTGTTTGGTTTCTTGAGAAATATATATTCACGAGTAAGAAGCTATCGGCTCATGTCTCTTATCCTATATTGCTCACTAAACAGTGATTGTGTGAATAATATTACTTTTTCATTTCTATGCCAGCACGCCTGTGTTCACTGGGGATGGGGAAGGAGGAAGTGGCTTTGCTGCTGCTGCAGCAGCAGCAGCTGCATCTGGTGGTGTTTCTGACTTTGATTTTGGCGTTGATCCAAATATAGATCCAGAGCTGGCTCTTGCTCTGAGGGTTTCCATGGAAGAAGAGAGAGCAAGGCAAGAAGCTGCTGCCAAGAGGGCTGCTGAGGAAGCCACTAGACAAGAAAAAGGAGAGGAAGCGCAACCACAGTCCGATTCTCAGAATGCAACTCTGACTGCAACTGAAAAAGTTGCTGATCCAATGGTTGGTAGTACTTTGAAGTGAATGTATTTTACTATTTCACAATTTACTGTCTGTTTAACATTGGATAGTACAACTTAAGTTTCAAATTTGTTTTGGCTAACTGATGTTATAGCAGGATGAGGATGATGCTTTGCTAAAGCAGGCCCTTGCATTGTCAATGAATATCCCTGGATCTGATTCGTCTGTGGGCGATGCTGACATGCCTGAGGCAACTAATGATGATCAGGAATTGGCCTTGGGTATGTCCTTTTATATTGTTGGTTGTCTTAACGTATTCGGTTGTATACTGTCTCAAACGACATGTTTTCTTTTCTCAGGAGAAAAAGGTTTATATGTTTCTGAAGAATTAGAAAATGCTTCTGTAGGCTTTGTTTCACATAGATGGTCCTAGTAAGTGCAGCATCCATATTGGTCTTCAGTTAGTCCCCAATATTTATTTATTGCTAAATCCTACCAATCAAATCTCACAAAAGAACTAAACATACTAGTTTTAGTTCATACACTTAATCTTTTAGCTTTAATGAAGGGTAATAGTTATATATGCCTTTTGGTTTGCAAGTATCATAATGTATAGACAGCTGGGTGTCAGGATATTTCTTTATATTGGTTTGCATTGTATTTTTTAATGGTTTAAGATGATAGGCTCCAAAGTCCTGCTTATAGATATATAAATATGGCCAAATGCATGCATCACTATTATCCATTTCTAAATTATATACAAAACTTTCTTGCATGCAGCACTTCAGATGTCCATGCATGACAGTTCAAAAGATTCATCGGCGCAGTCAGATGTTAGCAAGGTGTTGGGAGATCAGTCTTTTATGTCATCCATTCTTTCATCAGTAAGTCTAATTGAATTTGATTTTTTAAACCCATAATCAGTTTCTGCTTCGGTTGCCAACATTCTGATGTGTTATGGCTTTTATAGCTTCCAGGAGTTGATCCAAATGATCCAAATGTGAAAGATTTGCTAGCATCTTTGCCAGGCCAATCTGAGGTTTGTTTCATACCGTAACCTAGCATGGACTCCAAGCTCAATGTTCTGTTCATGGTGACCTGGTTTTTACCAAACACGTATCAAATATTTACCTATTAGGCTATTAATAGTATTCGAATGAATCACTCTTTTTCTAAAAGGGTTTAGCTAACAAGTGCTTTAAAAGTAGTTTTAAGATCAATTAATATAGTATTTATAGTAATAGTAATAATATTATATTAAACGTAAAGTTGACAACTTTTTGCACCTTTTCTTATGCATTGGGCAAAGATATTGCTAAAGATGGCATTTCAGATTACCACTTTAGTCTATGTTACTCAACTTGAGTGTGTGTTAGATACAGCCATGTGTTCGACAAATCTGACACAAGGATATTCGATTTTTTAAAAGTTTTCTCTATGTGTTTTGAGGGTACTTTGAAGATCATACTCTCATACTCATATTTGAAAATGTGTCGAACATGGGAATTTTAAGCAACATTGATTCTAGTAGTTAACTGATGTGTTATTGGATTTTTGGTTGCTGCTAGCCACAAGAAAAGAAGAAAGAAGATGAGCAGCCAAAAGATGACAAGTGAAAAATCTACCGGACCGCTGCTGAAGCCAGGACGTAAATTCCTTAAATGGTTGATGTGTCAGCCGATTTCTAACTGAGTAAAGAGTTCTTTCTCTTGACACAAAAAACAGAGACTTGAAACATTTTCTTTTTCTGATCTAAAGCCCTTGAAGATTTTATCATTTTATATGTATCTGTGGGATTAGGACGTTGTCATTCATGTCTCAGTTTTTATTTCTAAAGAGGAAAAATCAGGATTTGTTGGTGTTTGATGACTGATCATTTCCAATTTGCCCTTCCTAATGTGCCTCCACTTAACTGATTAAAAGGGCAAATCTTAAATTAAAAAATATAAATATGAAAATAAGATTGTAATTAAATCTGGAAATTTAGTTGGTTTATGTTAAGGTTTATATTCAAGAGGATCATTTTTAAGGGCA
>JBBYHO010497816.1:0-23702 GCA_038382025.1 Adansonia gregorii
ACAAATAATAAACACCTCTTAAGGCGATACTAGACAGACTCGAGAAAATAAACACAAGGTTAAACAGATCTCACATAATACAGCAACACCCTCCCAAAAATAATGGGTGAATTAACCTATTAAATGGCATTGTCACTGCAACCCTAATCTCCCCTTGCACCTACTTTTTCTTGAATCACTTCTGGCTCCAAATCTGGATAATAATTCAATCAATACAAAATTTTCTCCTAAACCTCCAAATTTGAAATTGTGGTATCCAAGATCCCAAATACTTCTTAATTCCACTATTTGAGAAATTTATTTAGATTAACTTCCATACCAGACCTAGCCAACCCACTCAACTTGAATCCCATCCATTCCTCATTTAATTAAGCATTTCCCTATTCTCAAACCAACAGTAGAACAGTTGGAAAGGATTCGGGCCCTAGTCATACTTCTTCGAAGCAAGTCGCAGAAGCACAACTGGTAGTTCTTTCTCTCTCATTGAACATAATGAGTAATCAAAATAGCATTATTTATTCTCTAACAACAGAAAATCAACCAAGAGCAATAATAATAATCAATCAAACGAGACTAGTGATACATACATGTTTTTACCTACAACAAAAGAAGTTTGGGATGTTTTTAGACAAACATACTTTAAGGCTTATGATACATCACAAGTTTATGAGATAAAAGTCAAAACTAGTGCAATGAAACAAGATACTAAATCTATAACTGAATATGCAAATTCTCTTTAAAGTCTATGGCATAAGTTTGGTCATTATCAATGCATCAAGACTAGATACTTTGAAGATGTTGTTATCTTAAAGAATTTTATTGCTAAAGGCTGAGCCTATGATTTTCTAGCAAGGTTGAATATTGAGTTTGATCAAGTGAGGGTCTAGATTTTCAGCAAAGGAGAAGTTTCATCTCTCAATGAGACATCTCTCTAATTAGGGCAGAGGAAAATTGTATGGGAATGATTCTAAAAACCCGATAGGAATTAGCCATAATTACACAGGTTGAAGCTTAATTAATGCAAGACAGTGGAAAGGCAGACTTATTAAGATCCTTAAAGAAAGGATAACAGAGACATTCTATGGTGCACTTACTGCAATAAGCCAGGACATACAAAAAGATGTTGGAAAATAAATAGTAATCCTACTACCGCAAGCCAAGAATAGGGATACAATAAGGATAGAGAAAAAGTCAAAGTCAAGTTTATTAATCTCAACAGATTTTGAAATAACTCTAGAATAGGAAGAATTTGGTAAAGAAGAGATTGAAAAACTCAAAGAACTTTTAGGGTCCTTGAGCAAGTCCAAAGCAAACGACACATGTTCCTTAGCATTCTCAGGTAAACCTATCCATTTTTACAACTGACTTGGATAGAGTCATCACAGACTCCTGGATCATTAATTTGGGAGCTGCATATTATATCACCAACTTTTATTTAAAATTTCAAAATTAGACTCTTTATCCTAGCAATAGGAAGATTTGTAACTGATAGGTCCCCTACCATAGTAGTAGGTCAAGGAACATCTAAACTAACTAGTTTACTTTTAAGAATGTGCTCCATTTTCCTAAACTTTCTACCAGTCTAGTCTCTATTCAAAAAAAAAATACTAAATACTAAATACCTAAATTGTATTGTTGCTTTTTACATAAATTATTATGTATTTTAGGACCAAAACATGAGGAGATGTTAGAGTTGCTAAGGAAAGGGCTAGACTTTATTATCTTGAAAAACAAACTAGTCAAAAAAGTGTCAAGGATAGCTAAACACTTTCTCTTCTATCTAATACTAATAAAGGTGTTCTTTGGCTCCATTATTACTGCTATGGGAACCATTCTTTTGAAGTCTTGAAAACTATGTTTCCTATTTTGTTTAAAGGATTATATATAAGAAATTTCATTGTGATGTGTATAAATATGTAAAATGCAAACATAGGTTTTTTCATATTAATAATAAAAAATGTTTAATGCCTTTTTATCTAATTCATATAGACATATTAGATCCATTTATTATTCATAGCGTGACTGGTTTAAGGGGGTTTATCTTATTTATTAATGATTGTAAGAATATAATTTGGATTTATTTACTTAAATACAAATATGATGTAAGTTCTTTCTTAAATTTCTTAATATGATCTAGAACCAGTTTAGGGTGAAAGTGAAGAAAAATATATTTAATAATGCCATAAATTATTTTAATCAGATTTTGTCATCTTACTTTGAACAAAAGGGCATAATTTAGGAATCCTTTTGTGTTAAAACCCCTTGACAAAATAAGGTAGCCAAGAGTAAAAAATGGCTATTTGTTAGCCATTACATGAGCCCTTTCGTTTCAACAAAATGTTCTTAAGAATTTTTAGAAGGAAGCTATCTTAACAACCATTCATCTCATAAACTGACTACCCTTTAAGTCTTTATAACCTAAAGCACTAATGAAATTCCTTTCTAAATAAACATCTTTAATGGCCTTACCTAAGAGTATTTAGAAACACTTATTTTGCTATGTGCATAGTAATAATTTCATCCTAGAGCAGTAAAGTTTTGTTAGGTGTTCTCCAACTTAAAAGAGGTATAAATACTATCATCTACCTAGCAAGAATTTCTTTTATGATTATTGATGTTAGATTTGAAGAAAGAAAACCTTATTTTACCAAGCCTTATCTTTAGGGGAAAATTCATTGGAAGAAAAGGATAAAGATTTTTTTTCACTACTTTAACCTGCTCTTAATTTACCATAGTCTAAGTTATAAAACCAGTCTCAACTACATTCTAAGCCCTAAAACCAATCACTGTCACAATCTGAGTCTTAAAGCTGAGCTTAGTCACTATTTTTATCCTTATAAAAAACGCTTATTATGAGACTTGGAGATATGAATAGTTGTACCCAAAAGGCAAAGCTTTAGTTTCTGCTTTAACATATCTCCAAGATTCTACTTCTAATTTTGGAAATAAGGTAATAATATTTGAACCCACTTCTCAAGTTGAAAATATACTATCTGAAGATAAATTTTTTTATCTAGACATGTTTATTGAAATTAGGAAAAAAAATAAAGAAAATGCACTGAGCATAATTTATATCCATTATCACATTTGCATCTTTTGATAGATTTTTACCACCCTATAAAACCTTTCTCGTGATTTTTGTTAGCTCAAAGAAAAGATTGAACCAAGAGGAGGTGAATTGGTTCTACGTAAACTTGATAAATTTGAAGTAAATTAAAAGGAGTTAAGGGTAAGAAAAACAAATAATTAATAAGAAAAACAAATAATCAATGTATAAAGGTGCGGTCCTTGAACTCAGCACATACGTCCTTTCTTCTGGGTACTTTCTTACCAAGAAGATTCCCATAATTCATTAATCAAATTATTTACCTTTAAGGCTAGGGTATAACCTTACACCTCTATCTTTTAAGGTTTAGATAGAACTTTTCAATCATTTTGAGAATTCTACCCTAAATTCTTAAATATTTTTACTTACTTTCACATAAACCCTTTTGTGATATGAACAAGGTGAATGAGATACAAATAGACTTAGAAGAGTATAAATTTGATACAAGTAAAAATGAAGAATTTAGAGACTTTTAAGCTTTTGTTGTTCAATGCTTGATTGATCTTTTGTATCTCTTACGTCTTCAGCTATTGGGAACCTCTATTTATAGCTTGAAAATAATTTATAGACATTAGGCATTTAATGTGGTGGTTGGAGAGCCATTGTAGTCTTCATAAATATTTATTTTCGTTTAGACTCGGGCTATAGTATCGATACAATACCAATGCTATCGATACAAGAATAAAAAAAGTGAACGTTATAGCTTGTTGTATCAATGTAGGGTGCTGAGTATCGATACCTACCAAGCTATATCGATACAGACGCACCTATATTGATACACTCAAGGGTTTTAGACAAACCTTGGTTACTGCCAAGAATTGTATCGGTACATATGGGGTGAGTATCGATACTCACTACAATGTATTGATACATGCTTAAAATATCGATACAAATGAGGGTTCTAAGCATAGTATCGATACATTTGCATTGTGTTCATACATACCTTTAAAATCATTTGTAAAATAATTTTTCTTGACTTAATATTAACTCAAACATATCTCAAGAATATTTTAATCATAAATATATATTTTGGAACATATATTATTGAGAAATACAAACTTAGTACTTTTTAAAATGTTTTTCAATTTTAACACAAATACCAAGTTGAGTATAAATTAATCTACTTAAGTTGTTTGTTATATCAAAACCGAATTCAAAGTTAACAATCTCCTCCTTTTTGATATAACAAAACTTAAGATAAATTTGCTTGTTTTTTGAGATTAAAGAAACACTCCCTTTTCAATAAAACAATGGTTTTCAAAAGTTTTAATTTAAGTAAATGGGGTCGTTTAAAGCTACAACATTTCCAATCGATGATATTGCCCAAGATTTTTAGAGTTCAACCTACATCATATAAAAAAATTGTTCAATATCAACATGTTATTTAAATTTCAACATGACAATATAATCATGATTAAGTGCATAATATTTTCATAAAAGACATATTTTGCATTGTGCATATTATCATAGAAGACATGGACTATAATATCATAGAAGGCATGGAACACATTGCAAATTTATGACATTTTTCCCTATTTTTGTTATATCAAAACACAAAAAAAAGAATAATTCAAAGGAATAGAGAAGATGCAAGCAAAGATGAGGCATTAAGAAGAAAATATTAAATAGAGCCAACAAAATAAGTAAAAAAAGTTAAAACGAATCCAGAGAAAAACTTAAATGTCATCCTAAAATAAACCTAAGAGGACTAAGTTTCATCGGCCGAAAGATCTGTGGTACATGGAGTAGTAGGCGGCGGTGCATGATGAAAGGCTACAAAGAAACTATGGAATTGCTTGGTCAACACCTGATAACTATGCTCGAGACTAAAAAGGTGAGCATTAATGGAATCGAATCAGTGATCCCAAGAGTCAAAGCATCGCTCCCATGTGTCAAGATGCCCCATGATGGAATTGTACATATGTTGGAGGTCCATGGGTGCGGATGATGAGGTTGTGGGAGCCGGGGGTGGAGGTGGTGCGTCATGCTCCATATCATCATTATGATCATCGAGAGCGGGAACATCCACTTGCTTAAGCGGTGGAGGTGGTTGTCGATGAGCCTTGGGAATGAAGTCAACGTGTTGTATTTCATACCAGGCAAGCCCCATAGATTTGCATCCAATATAATGATAAATAGATACCATAATCCCAGGGTCGCAAGAAAAATCAAGACCTTGAGCGTTAAAGTAGTGGCTCATGCCATGCCATAGAAGAGGCTATGACAACCACAAACATAAAAAACAAGGTCTGCGAAGATAAAATGTGCTAGGTTTGGATGATTTCTAGTTTGAATCATATGGAGCCACCAATAGTCAGAATCGCTAATAAAAAAGTGTTTGGTGTCATATGGATGGAGCACATAGGAAATGATAAGATGAAGTAAGCGATCAATCAGAGAAATGAGGGTGGCTTTGTTGTTCGGGGTGCACAAGGCTACGAGAATCAGACCTTCATTGATTATGCCTTCAATTGAAAAACTAAAAGTTGTCACAAGAAAAGTTGAGTTGACTATGAGATCTCATCCTAAAAGAGAAGATCGAATAGCAATGACATGATCATGATCATCAATGATAAGGAGGCATTACAAAAGAATGCACGAACAAGATTCTCATGAACTGAAACGTTGAAAGAAAGAATTTGGGCCATTTAAAGGTATAAAAAATTTAAAGGTAAGGATAAGTAATAGACTGAAGAAAAGGAAAGTTAATAACTCGACATTGTTGGATGGAGATACGGGCATAAATGGTAGTAAACTGTTCATGTGCTCGTGCATCGCAGAAGCATAGGTCAAAAAATGATTGTGTTTGGGTCAAAAGTGGTTATCGGGAGATAAAAGTGGAAGCATAGGTAACAGGTCTTTGACGATGGATGATTTTTTTTATCTTAGAGGCATGGTAGTGTTTAAAGGTGGTTGCAAAATTTTATCAAGTAGATGGTAGAACTGGAAGCTAGTTCAAACAAGTGGAGGAAATTATTGATGTCTGTGAAGTGTTTGATATGATTTGGTGGGAATCGGATGAAGTGGCATTGGGTTTTGATGAGGTTTGTTGATGGAGGGGAAAGTTACCAAAGTTCGTAGGTCGAGTAGGTTGAGTGGAGGAACCTGGTAAGGTGCTAAGGAAAGGTTGGTTAAGGAAAATGGTTGAGCACGTGGTGGGCGTTAAGTTTTGGGGGCAAATGGTGCAGTGTATTGAGTAAATCCACAACCAATCTTAACAACCGAGTTGGGAAAGATTTCAGAATAAAAAAGCACTTGAAAATTATAAAAAAATTTGGGAAAATTTTATGGAATTTGGAAGGAAAATGGTGAAGGTTTGAGTAAAGAAAGGTTTCAATTTTTAAGGTTGTGGTTGGTAATAGGTTGAATTTCAAATGGAATTAGTGAATCGTGATGAAATCACCAATTTTTGGATCAAGGATTGTAAGAAAAGTGAAAATTAGATGGAGTGCAATGATTGAAAGCTGAGTGAAGGAGAGGAGGCTAAGGGGTAGGATGAAGAGTGCTCGATGAAAATGAGTTTTCACAGTAAAGAGTCCTAAATCAACAGTAAGTATCGATACAAAGAATAGTTCTAAGTTTTGAATCAATATAAGGAATTGGGTCTCGAGACATAGAAAAAGTTGATTTGTATCGATAAAAGTTGGATAGTATCGATACATGTATTAATACTTGGAGTTAGGTATCAATACAATGAACGATTCTGGGTTTTGTATTGATACCTTGAAATCAATCTCATTACAAGGAAAAAAGAATGTGCTAATATCGATACGTATGGCCTAGTATTGGGTTATTTCCATTAAGATGGTATCAAATAAAGCATATTTTGACCCAATTATTCTCCGAAAAGCATTTAAAAATGTAACTTGAACCAAAATTTTCACATCAAAATCATTTAGCATGAACAATTCAAAATTTAACCAAAAAAACAACAAAATCATCCAAAAATCAAAAGTCATACAAGTGAACATCATCAAACAAGTAGGTATGTAAAGCTAGCTTTTCAAACTAAGCATGATGCAAATGATATTGAGGCAAAGTATAAGAGTTTTATCAAGTTTTGAATTTAAGGTGCATTCATAAGCCAATTTCTCTTCTAATTATGCAAAATCTATCCTTGTCAAGTGGTTTAGTGAAAATATCAACTAGTTGATGCAAGGTATCAACAAATTCAAGCACTATATCACCTTTTTGCATATGATCTCTAATGAGTGATGTCTAATCTTTATGTGCTTGGTTCTAAAGTGTTGAATTGGTGAGACAAATGGTGCTGGTATTGTCTCCTTTAATTGGAATATGATCCATGGTAATGCCAAAATCCTCCATTTGTTATTTTATCTATAAAATTTAGGCACAACAACTTCCCTCGGATATGTACTTCATTTCAGTTACGGATAAAGCAACACTATTTTGTTTCTTAGAGAACTATGATATAAGCATATTTCCATGAAATTGACAAGTACCAAAAGTGCTTTTCCTATCAATTTTACATCTACCGAAATTCGCATTGATATAAGCATGTATGGTAAGAGATGATTCTTTTGGTTACTATATGCCTAGAGTGGAAGTGTCTCTAAGATATCTAAAATTTCTTTTCACTGTAATTAGGTGTGACTCCCTCAGTGATGATTGATATCTAGCATATGGGCAACACTAAACATTATGTTAGGTCCACTTGCGGTAAGATAAAGCAATGAACCTATCATAGACTTATAAAGTTTAGGGTCAATAATTTTACCTCCTTCTTTCTTCTCAAGCTTTATTGAAGTACTCATAGATGTGGAACAAGGCTTTGCTTCATCCATTTTGAACCTCTTAAGTAATTCCTTAGTATATTTTGCTTGATTGATGAAGATGCTATCTTTGTTTATTTGACTTGTAGTCTCGAGAAGAATGTTAATTCTCCGATCATGCTCATCTTAAACTCACTTTGCATTAACTTAAAAAATTCTTAACAAAGAGATTTATTAGTAGCACAAAAGATATATCATCAACATAAACTTGAATCATTAAAGTGTCCTTGTTTTTTACTTTTATAGAAAGAGTTTTTGTCAACATTGCCTCTATTAAAACCTTTTTCAAGTAAAAATTTTAAGAGTCTCTTATGCCATGCCCTAGGTGCTTACTTTGGTCTATATAAAGCTTTCGAAAGTTTAAAGACATGATCAGGATAAAGAAGATTTTCAAAAATTGAGAGGTTGCTTAACATAAACTTTTTCATTAATGAAACCATTTAAAAAGGCACTTTTGACATCCATTTGATACAACTTAAAATCGTTAAAAACATGCAAAGGCTAGAAGTATTCTAATGGCCTCTAGTATAGTTATGGGGGCATAAGTCTCATCAAAACCAATTCCTTCTTCTTCACTATATCCTTTAGCTACTAATCTAGCCTTATTTCTAACTATGGTTCTATGCTTACCAAGTTTATTCCTAAAAACTCATTTAGCATCTATGATAGGATAATTACTAGGTCTTTCCACTAAGTTCCAAACTTTGCTGCTTTCAAGTTGGTTTGACTCCTCTTGCATGGCCCTGATCCAACTATCATCCTTTAAAGCCTTATCTAAACTCTTAGGTTCAATTTGTGAAAGAAAAGCTATATAATTGCATGCATTTCTAAGAGAGATGATCTAGTTTTTACCCCTTGCTTAGGATCACCAATTATCTCACCTTCTTTGACATAAGTCAACTTCTATGATGATTTTTTTCCTTTTCTACTTGAGTTGGCTCATATAGTTCTTTTTTTTTTAAGCTTCTTGATTTTGTATTGTTTGTCTGTGCTTATTGTGTGATGCTTGTTCTTGGTAAATCTCTACATCATCATTATCAAAAGATACCTTCTTCAAAGTTGAGTTTGCTTCATTAAATATAACATGTATTGACTCTTCAACGACTATATTCTCTTATTAAACACTCTATAAGCTTTAAAATTTGTTGAATAACCAAGAAAATTCCTTCATCACTTTTTACATCAAATTTACCAAGATTATCCTTTCCATTATTTAGTACAAAACATTTGCATCCAAATGGATGAAAATAGCTAATATTAGGTTTTTTTCCTTTAAAATAGCTAATATTAGGTTTTCTTCCTTTAAAAAGTTCATATGGAGTTTTCTTTAGGATTGGCCTAACCATAGCTCTATTTATAATGTAGTAAGAAGTGCTAATGGCTTTCGCCCAAAAATATCTTAGTAAATAATTTTCACAAAGCATGGTTCTAGCCATTTATTCCAAGGTTCTATTTTTCCTTTTTACAATTTCATTTTGTTGAGGAGCTCTAGGTGCTGAGAAATTATGGCTAATGTCATTTTCATTACAAAAGTTATCAAAACCAAGATTTTTAAATTCTTTTTCATGATCACTTTGTACACTTGAAATAGAATAACCTTTTTCATTTTGGATAATTTTGCAAAAAGTAATGAATTTTTCTAGGGCTTCATCTTTAGAGCTTAAGATGAGAACCCAAGTAAACCTAGAGTAATCATCTACACTAACAAACCTATATTGTTTACCTTTTAAGCTTAATGTCCTAATAGGACCAAAGAGATCAATAAGAATAAGTTGTAATACTCTAGTGGTTAAAATAATATTAATTGGTTTGAATGAAGCTCTTCTATATTTTCCTTGAAAACATGCATCACATATTCTATCATTATAAAATTTCATTTTGGCAATCCAACAACAAGGTCTTTTCTCGATAGTTTGGAAATTACATTCATACTAGGATGTCATAATCTTCTATGCCACAACTAAGACAAGTCATCATTATTAGCAACAAAACAAACATTTTGAGAAGACAAGTCATCTAGATGCGCAACATAAACATTTCCTATAAAAACAATTTTATTTGACTTATAATCAACAACTTGATAATTCATTGATTCAAAAATAACATTGTTGCCTTTATCACACAATTGGCTAATACTAAGGAGATTATGTTTGAGACATTTAACAAATAGAACATTTTCAATATTGGATGAAGAGTTGTTACCTATGGTTCCAATACGTTTAATTTGTCCTTTTGAGTTATCACCAAAAGTAACACTTCCTCCATCCTTAGGCCTTAGTTCCATGAATTTATTTTTGTCACTGGTCATGTGTCTTGAGCATCCACTATCAGTGTACAAAGAATTCTCCCTTCTTGAATTTGCCCTGAAGCAATGCTTTTCCTCCTACAACCATAAAGTCAGGTTTTCTTTTGAAGTACCCAAATTTTCTTAGGTCCTCTACTATTAGTGTTGACAATTTTTATGCCTTTTGGATTGGTGGCCTCATTTTAAAATGTGCTAACATCTTTAGGAACCCATACCTTCCTAATAAGCTTGCCTTTGTAAGTAATAATCATTAAAGAACATGTGAAATGTATGACCAAGTTTATGGTAATGAGTATATATGCTAGATGCATTAAATGATTTATTTTCTGCCACAAAAAAAAAATTCTTGAAGTCTGTTTCTTTTTTAATTCTATTGTTGCCCAAACCATCTTTATCAAAGAATGTTGTTTGTGTTTCTAGCATATTATTCAATTTTTGTTATGCTATATAAAACCTTGTAAATGAGTTATGCAAGTTTATGTTGTCCTTGGTTAGATCATCAATATTGATTTGTAACTCATCTACTTTCTTCTTAAGATCATCATTTGTAATGCTTAATGCTTCATTTTCTTATATTTTGAATTCATGATTTCGAATTCTAATGCTAATTCATCAAATGCATCTTGTAATTCATCAAATGAGTACAGATTAGCATTAGAAGATACCTTGGGCTCATCATGAGCCATGAGACATAGGTTGGCCACCTTCTCATCATCATTATTGGATGTGTCACTATCACTTCATGTGGCCACCATAACCTTCTTCTTTTGCTTCTTCGGGTTTGGCTTTTTCCATATTGGACATTCAAATTTAATGTATCTCGATTTCTTGCACTCATAACTATCACAACGTATCCCAGGATGGATCATTGCGGATCTATCGGTGCATACAACTTAAAATATTTTTCTGACTTGGGAATGTCTTCTTGACTGAGACTTTTTCTTCTTGACGTGATGAGAATAAGAAATTACATATTCTTGACTTGTGATATAGTAAGGGGGACCATGAGACAAATCGTTTATCTTATTAGTCTCAAATAACCATCATGAAGTGGCCAACGCTTGAATCGCCACTGATTATTTTAGGCTAGGCATCACCGAATGCCTATTGAAACCTATGTTTTTAGTTATGAAACTCTAAACATCGATCTCATGGTCTGCATAATACAAAGATTCGTCATTTGGGTTTGAGAGTTAGTTACGCATGATAAGGTACGAACCTCTTTGCAATGCCCAAAATTTATACCTTACTAGCTATGTCTTATCTTGATTTTGATTTTTTCGATCTTAACTTGTAATTATTTCGATATACCCCTTTTAATGCATGAATCTTATAGAATACAAATCTAGGTTTTTATGAAAAAGATTTAATCTCAGATACGCCCTAAAAAGATAGGGAATATAAAAATTTTCAATACAACTGACCTTTGGATTTTACTTTGAAAAATGGAATATTCCACTTTAGGCACTAAAAAGATACCCACTTGGAATATTACCCTTAGTTTTATTTGAAATGATTGGAAAATATGAATGCAAATAATCATCACAAAGAAATCATGTTAGTAAGGCAATGAATGAAGTAACATGACATGGATCATTCAATGTAATGATAAAGAAAAGGGATGGTATATTGAAATTTATTTCACAATTAGCATCGATTATCCGAGAATAACCGAATTGATAATTTTTGAGATGCATCTTAGGTTTCTTGATTAAACGAGGTCTGTTTGACATATTCGTGGAAGTCTGGGAAAGAGAAAAATTTAATTCTAGTTAAAGGACAGGGTTAGAGTATCCCCTCGAAAAGATAAGGTTAGAGTATCTGCTTGGATGATGAATAATTTTGATGAAGGAAGATTTTTAAAGGTTGACAATTTTGAAAAATAGCATTAAAGTATCCCCTCAGAAAGTCAAGGTTAGAATATCGCATGGATGACAAATAATTTGACAAAGAAAGATTTTTTAGATCTTGACAAATTTTAAGAGCAGGGTTAAAGTGTCCTTTCGGAAGGTCGGGATTGGAGTATCGCTAAAAGTGACATATCTACACTCTTTAAAGAAGTCGAGTTGGAAAAATTAAGCTGACAAAACCTTATGATTTGGAAGATGGGTGAGCATTTTGATAACTTTTATGAAAGAAATTGCTATGAAATATGTTCGTGCCTTGATACGAGCCTATGAGAGATCAAAACATGTTCTCAAGGTTGATCGGGGTGATATGGAGACATTAGAATATCTTGAGACGAAATTCGGGAAAAAAACTTAATTTTAACCATAATCAAAAATAGGGGACAACATCACGCTATCTTGCTTCCTGAATTTATTCTAAATTGGTTTGAAGGCTTCAAAGGGTAGACAAGATACCATAAGAAAGGTAACCTGACCAGGGTCAACCTAAAAATATTTCCAATATACAAAAAAATCACTTTATAGGGAAATAAATTTTCAAATTTGGATTAATTTTGCTATTGACAGAGCATGCAAGGAAAATGGTGTGTCAAAATTCAAAAAATTATTTTGGACTCATTTGGTATCCAAAAAATTGCAAATAAGACCTTTCCAGAAAAGGAATTTCATGAACTTTTTAGGAAAAATGCTGGATGGATTTGGAAAAATCGTTTAGTGGGCCGAAAGGGCCCTACCAGAATGTACTTTGTTTACTTTAGGGATTTTAGATAGTCTAGGTTCAAAAAATCATAACTCTTTCATCTGGGCTGATCTAGGGATGAACAAGACATTGTTTTAAAGATATTTGGACAAAGTTTTAGAGAAAAATATTATAAAATTTATGAAAAATTGTTTAAGATTGTAAAATGATTTTTTAATTTATAATAGTGATTCTGCCAATAGAGGACAAAGCAAAGCAGAGGATATTTCTTATTTTCTTTATGTTTACGGGTCTAAACTCGAGTCATGGACATTCGAACGTCCATGAGTAAAGGGAAAGAGTGGCATGAGTGTCACGAACTCATTTGCGTAGTCTTAGAGTGTTTTGGGATGATGAAATAACCCGTTGATCATACCACTCAAGGTTTCAACTTGAAAACAAGGCGCGAACATTTTGGGAACAAGTGTAAGGCCATTTTCATTGTAAAATCAGAAGATTTGACCTCGTTTAACCAGGATTCCAGGTCTGAAAAACTTAATTTTCCCTAAGATATTTTGTTAACTTTAAGAAAAATGCTAAGTTCATACTTAATCCTGATTGGTTAAGGTTAACATGCTTGGCTTGGGAAGGTTTTGAAAATCAGTTTTTTGATAGCCATCAAACATGCATTTTGACAAGGGGAAGACAAGAAACATGCAAAGGGATGGCACATAACATGAATGGGATGCTAACTTTCCCAATGGTCTAGACAAAGAAAGTGTTATGCATTTTGACAAGAAAATGTTATGCATGCTGAAAATGATAATGATTCATGCAAGCTAATGTATAAATGTGCTTGAAATGTGTTAGGCTAATGATTCATACATGGATTAATGATAACAGAATGCATGGATATGGCATAAAACACATGAGTAAGAGCTATCATAATAATGAGGATGAAATGAGGCATTTTGCACATCAAAAGGGCATTAAGGCATCCAAATCTGAAACTAACATAACCAAAAGCTACAATAATGCATGAGAATCCTAAGAAGGTGATGAAAACATGTAGAGCTCACTAAAATGATGAAGATGCTAAAAAACAAAAAGTGAAAGTGATAAAATAAGAAGCTATACCAACAAAATTTTAATTTTTGGTGAAATAGTTAGAGCAGTAGAGATGGCTTGAATTTCTCTCTTTCCCTTGTTATTAATAAGCAAGAAAAAGAGAGAAACAATGAGTTTTTGGTTCTAGTATGGATGAGGGTGATTTTTAGAATATGTAATGGTTAGGAATGAGTATTTTGGGGCTATTTTTGGGTGGTGAGTGAAGAGCTACGAGATTTCATTTTCTTGATATAGGAATATGTTTTGGAAGCTGAAAATAAGCTGGAATCTAACCTCCTTTAGCTGAGATATAAGTGGTCTATTTATACCAGCATTTTGAAGCCAATTTAGAGGTGTTTTTGAAGGGGGGACAAAGTAATGTAAGCTTTGTGGCTATAGAGTGGTTGTATGGAGCAACTTGCTGCCAATGTAATGGATATAGGGTGGCTGGTTTCAACGCTGAAATGAGTTTCCCGCAAATATGGTGGCTGATGGTGATCTTAGTCAACAAACTATGGAGGAGTAGGGTGATCATGTGACATTAACCCTTTTGATCTAATTTAGACTTCAAAAAAATGTTTTGATTAACTCAAGTCTAAATTCGTAATTTGATATAGGTTTTGATCTTTTCTGATGCAAAGAAGCGAGTTAAAATTGAGCTTTGGATCAATGGTAGACGAGTCAAAAATGCTTGAACCATGGAAAATGGCCAGTATATATCGACGCATTGCAGAATGTATCGATACATTTGGTTTAAAAACCTTGAGTGTATCGATACAATAAACATTGTATCTATACAATGATCATTGTATCGATACTATAAACCATTGTATTGATGCATTTCTTCACAGAAGGCACGTTTTGGTCTTGGCATGGCCTAGTATTGATAGATGAGCTCCTGTATCGATACATAAGCTTATTGTATCCATCCACAAGCTTATGTATCGATATATCTATATGTTGTATCAATACAAATAGGGACATTTCAAATTTTTGGATTGTTGGAGCATTGTATTGATACATGAGAACCATGTATCGATACATTCAAGGAAATTTGTGAATTTCTCATATCTTTGATACCCGGACACCTTGAACTACGTCGTTTAATACCACATCTTTGGATTTACCTTTGATATAATCTATAGGCCTTCTTAACCTCTTCAAAATATTTTTTCGCAGGGCAACGTTATTGCTCGGCGATTATCTCCCCCTCTCGCATCTGTTCTACAGATTTGTTAAACAAATTACCCCAGATAATATAAAGGTCTACAATAACAAATTATTTGTTCTTTCTCTTTCTTACTTGAGTCTCTTTTCATCATTTCTTTTCTAGGAGGTCCTCTTACTTTGTTCATTCTCATGAATTTATTGAATCTTTTTGTAAACATGGCTATTTGTTCATCTTTCTCAAGCTCCTCATTATTATCATCATCGCTAAGAGTAGTTATTTTCAAGGCAGCACTTACCTTCTTTGGTGGCTCTTATGCGTGCTTGATCTTCATCTTATAGGTTAGAAGAGAACCTATAAGTTCATTCAAGGAAAGTGTGTTGGGATATTTGAATTCTTCAATTGTTGTCACTTTCGCTTCTTAAGACTTGGAAAGACTATTGAGTAGCTTCTTCACCATTTCTTTATTTGGATAGGTCTTTTCAAGTGCATTCAACCTATTGATAATATCCGTGAATCTATCTAACATTTCTTTGATGGTTTTATCCACTTTTATCTTGAACAATTCATAGTCAAGTGTAAGCATGCTTAAGGATTCCTTACCTTGATTTGTTCCGTTACGTGTGGTTGCTAACTTGTCCCACACTTACTTAGCATTGTCACATAGTAGGACTCTATTGTACTCACTTAGACCAACAGCACAAAATAGTGTGTACATGGCCTTGGCATTTAATTATGCCATTTTAGAGTCTTCTTCATCCTATTCTTCTTCTTCTTTTGGCATAACATAGTCTCTAACCTCTTCTTAGCGATAAGCTGTCCATTAATAATGATCTTCCATATTTTATAGTCATTTTCTTGGATAAAGAGCCTCATCCTTGTCTTTCAATATGAGTAGCTCTCACCATTAAAGAGCTAGGGTCTCATAATGGAATGGCCTTCAAGTCCCATAGCATTTGCATTTATCTCAAATGCCATGAGACAAACTTCATCTTAGCTTTTTAACTCTTGTGAGTTTCTTGAGGCTTTAAGCATCATTTTTGCATTCTCCATTTTTAAGCTATCAAGGATCTTTTCTTAAAGTTGTGAAACCTATAATAAAGGCCAAAGCTTTGATACCAATTGCTAGCTTAAAGAAAATATTGAATCAAGAAAGGGTTGAATTGGTTCTATACAAACTTGATAAATTTGAAGTAAATTAAAAAGGAGTTAAGGGTAAGAAAAATAAACAATCAATGTATAGAGGTTCGATCCTTAAACTTGGCACCTACATCTTCTCTTTGTGGTACTTTCTTACCAAGGTGATTCCCATAATTCATTAATCAAATTGTTTACCTTTACGGCTAAGGTATAACCTTACACCTATGTCTTTTAAGGCTTAGATAGAACCTTTCAATCTTTTTGAGAATTTTACCCTAAATTTTCAAATATTTTCACTCACTTTCGCCACTTTTATGAAATGAATGAGGTATTTTGCCAACAAATTGAACCTGTAATAGGTGGACGTTTGCTGGAATTTATGTACAAAGTGAATAAGATACAAATAGACTTGGAAGAGTATGAATGTAATACAAGTAAAAATGAAGAATTTAAAGACTTTTGAGCTTTTGTTGTTCAATGCTTGATTGATCTTTTGTATCTCTTGCTTCTTCAGCTATTGGGAACCTCTATGTATAGCTTGAAAATGAATTGTTGACATTCAGCATTTAATATGGTGGTTGGAGAGCCATTATAATCTTCATAAATGCTTGTTTCCCTTCAGAGCTGTGCTATAGTATCGATACAATACCAATGGTATCTATACAAGAATAAAAAAGGTGACCATTACAGCTTGTTGTATCGATACAGAGGGCTGAGTATCAATACTTGCAAGTTGTATTGTTATAGACAAACATGTATTGATACATTCGAGGATTTCAGCCAAACCTTGGTTACTACCAAGCATTGTATTGATACATATAATGTATCGATACATGTTTAAAAATATTGATACAAATGAGAGTTTTAAGCATAGTGTCAATACATTTGTGCATTGTGTCGATACATTCCTTCAAAATCTCCCGTAAAATAATTTTTCTTAACTCGATATTAACTCAAATATCAAGAACATTCTAAGTATAAATATACGCTTTTTAACATGTACTATTGAGAAAATACAAACTTAGTACTTTTCAAAATGTTTTTCAATTTTAACATAAATACCAAATTGAGTATAAATTAATTTAGCTTAAGTTATTTTTTATATCAAAACTAAATTCAAAGTTAACAATTTTAATCACTATCTTTGTTCTTAAGAGTCAATCTAAGGTGTTATCTTAAGAAGAATGAAGGAAAACCATGTTAGAAGAAATGGATGGATTAGAGAAAAATAAAACCAAAAAGATAATGGGATTGCCAAAAGGGAAAAGAACTTAATTGGTTGGAAATAGGTTTGAAAGATACTTTTTGGTGAAGTATAGAGCTAATGGAAAAGTTGAAAGATACAAGGCCAAGTTGGTGGCTAAGTGTTACACTCAAACTTATGGTGTAAAAATAAATACAATAAAGGTCCTATTGTCATTGGCAGTGAACTTTAATTACCAGCAATATGATGTAAAAAATGCATTCCTACATGGTGATGTGGAAGAAGAAATATACATAGAGATCCCTTCTGGATTTGAAGAAAATCTAGGTGTTAATAAGATTTGCAAATTACAAAAAGCATTGAATGGTCTTAAATAATCCCTAAGAGCTTGGTTTGAGAGATTTGCTAAGGTAATGCTTGCTACTAGGTATAGATATTTCTGGAATACTTGAAGATAAGGGGATTGACAACCTTACTAGTGTATGTTTATGATATAATTGTTACCAGGAATGATGAAAAAGAAAAAAAACCTCCTAAAGTAGTGTTTAACCAAGGAGTTTGAAATAAAACAATAAGGAAAACTAAAATTCCTCCTCAGAATTAAGTGGCTCACTTAAAGCAACATGAAAATTAGCTTATAAACCTATAGATAAACCTATTGATCCAAACCATAAACTTAGAGAAGAACTAGAAGATCCTACGATTGAAGGGAATTGCACTAGAGATTCATTGGTATATCGATTTATCTTCTACACAAGATTAGAAATAAATTATATTGTGAGTTTACTTAGTTAATTTATGCATAATCTAAGGGAGATGCTTCTACAGGCAACTACAGAATCTTATACTATTTGAAAGCTAATCTTTGAATGGGAATTCTAGTTCAGAGAAATACTAGTGTGATTCTTGAGTTTTATATAAACATGGGTTATGTAAGATCACCCATGGATAGGATGTCTATATCAAGCTCTTGTACCTTTTTTTAGTCTAATCCAATTTCATAGCGAAGCAAGAAACGAAATGTGGTGGCTAGGTCAAGTGTTGAAGTAAATATTACACAACCCAGTATAACATAACTGAACTAAACATATAGAGGTAGTTAAACATTTTACAAATGCAAAGCTAGATAGTAGATTGATTTGCACACCGTATGTGTCTACGAGGATCAACTAGTAAATGTGTTCACTAAAGGTTTAAATGAAACAAGTTTTCAAAATAACATTTCCAGGTTAGAGGTGGAGTTTTAGCAGATCATTAGCTAATAATTATTGCAATACACCAGTTGCAAATTATGTGTAAATCCTTAAAATCATTAGAGATAGTTTTTGTTTTAAATTAGCAGATTTAGTTTTCTAGTTAGAGGCTTATCAAAAAAGTTGTATCAATTATCTTTATAACATGTTCTTAAATAGATAAGAAATTTAAAATTTTACCTCAAACTTTGACATTGACTTTTATCTCTATCTTTTTCACTTTTGTTCTTACTTTTTCCCATATTTTTAGTAACTAGAACCTTAAATTGTGATGAAGAACCCTAAGTTATTATCACCTTTTCATTCAAAACACTATTATTGGCAAGTTTCATAGTCACAACACTATTAGGAGCAAAATTAATAAGCAAAATCCAAAATATTTCCTTAGTATTCGGTAAAGTAGTAAGAACCAAAACCTTATGATCTCATCATCAAATTTGATTTCCATAAAATAGCAAAAAAATTTTGAGCTTTCTTAAGGAACATGATAAAGCAATCAAAAAGAAATCAAATATGGAAAGAAATAGGCTCTATGGTGGAAACCTAAAAAAAAGGCAATCTAGAGCATATCAAAAACTTTTAAGGTCACCATCAATGTTGCCCAAAACAACCATAAAGTGAAAAATTACCTTCATTAACTAAGAAGCATTTGAAAATTCCAAAATCGTAAGTTGTCCATACCATTTAGGAATCAAGAGAAAAGGTTAAGCTTCCACACCTCTATCAGAATACTTCCCAAGATTTGTTCCCATTAATTAGGACTAGTACTTTCTAAAAAAACCTTTCTATTAACGTTATGAGAATAGGTGGTCATTAGCCAAGATTAGCACTCAAAGTACCTTATTTAGACACCGAGAGAGTATTATGATAAGGTTGTTTGCTTTTTAAGGAATTCGAGTGAGGGAACACGTGCTTTCTCTTTTTGATCAAGTTCTGAAAGTTTCAACCATTAACCATTCAATATCAACTCCTGAACTTGTTAGGTCATCCATTCTAAACCAACATGCTAGACCTTTTAGTGGTGAATAAAATCAAGAGGGGATGAAGTGATTTCTCAAAATTTTAGTAAATTAAAACTATGATAAATAAAATTGAGAAATTTAAACAATAAACTTTGGAGTGTGAGTTAGTGAATAAAAATAAAAAATTAAGGAAAAGAGAAAGAAGAAGTAAACTCGATGATTTATAGAGGTTTGGCCTCAATCGCCTACGTCCTTTACCTTGGCCTCGTTTGCCTCGAATTTCCTCAATTCACTAACTTGAATTGTTTACCTTTCAAGGATAAGGTATAACCTTTACACTCCTTATCTTTCAAGGCTAAGATAAAAGGCTCTACCCTCTATCTTTTGTGGCTAAGATAGAACCCTCTCTCACTACTTTTGAAGAGTAAGTAGAAACCTGCTCTACTTTTCAATGGCTAAGTAGTAACCTCTATTTTTTACATGGATTTGAGTGTAAACAAATAAAACCTCTAAAAGTTAGGCGTTTACAAGAATTTTGGCTTAAAGATATATGTATCTAAAGATACAAAATGATGAATAGAAAAATAGAAAGAATTGATCCTATACAAAGATGAACTACCTAGTAAAAATGATAGAGAAAATGAAAGATATAACTCTAAGCACAATCTTTTGGTTCTTCTTATTGTTGAAGGTGTTGGAGTGGCTTATTTATGGCCTTGATCATGTTTCTAGCCGTGGGGAACATTTGGTGAAGAAATATAGCCGCTGGAGCATTCAAAATGTCATTTCCCATTGTTCCTCATGCCTCTGTATTGATACAATTAAGTGGGTATCGATACATTATGTTTAGTGGTCCGAAATATGATCATTAAACAGTATTATATCGATACAAAAAGATCTGTCTTGATACGTGAATAGTGCTGTATTGATATAGAATGCTCTGTCTCGATACATGAATAGTGATTTTTGTATTTTAAGGTTATTTAGCTACTGCCAAATATTGTATCGATACATACACATGAAAATCAATTTTAAAAGGTTTTTCATGACTTTAAAACATGTAAAACTTATCTAAAAAATGTTTTATATAAAACATGTATTAAAAATACATTTTTAAGTGCTTGAAGGAGTTAAAACACTTTCTAGTATTTTTAAAAGTGTTTACAAAATATTTCGTGGAAAAACACTAGTCTTGAAAATGAATAAACACAAGCTAATTAAGCTTCAGTTTTAGTTATATCAAAACTAAGATTAATTCAAAGCTAATATAACAAACAATCTCCCTTTTTTTGATATGACAAAGCTTAAGGTGAATTTGCTTGTAAAACTCCCCCTTAGTCATTTAGAATTTTCAATAAAACTCCCCCTTCTTAAAAGCATTACGAAATGAACTTTTGAAAATTTCATAAAAAGGTTTTGAAACATTTGGCAATGGCATCCTTGTTCATATTTGGCTTTAAGAGTACCAACACAAAATATTAAGGATTTCAATAATATAAATAATGTAAGCACACATGAAATCTTCCTATTTGCTAGCATAAGTATATATACAATGAAGTATAAGCAAGCAAATTGAGCCCTAAAATTCTCCCGTTTTTTGGAATATCAAAAAGGTAAAAGTAGATTAATTCAAAGCTAAAGGTCTAGCTTCAACAAGAATTTTAGAAGGTATATTAACTATGAAACATTTAAGAACATGTCTACCAATTATTGAGAAAATATACGCAATTAAGTCCTAATATGTAGTTCATCCGATTTTTGTATTCTTTTGTAGTCATTTAAGCACATTTAAGAGATAGAACATACTAATTGTTAAAGGATTTTAAGAATTATTAGTCCAATTGGTGTTTAGGTGCACAATAGATCCAAAATTTTGAATTTTTAGTGCATATGCACACTACAATAGATGCCATATAAAAGGTTAAAAAAATTCAAGAAAAACGTATCACACTTCCATAGATTAGAAAATCATTGGCTCATTTATGATATGTCAATAAAATCATTTTAGCAAACATTTAATCAAAGAACATGCTTAAATGAGAGAATTATGCTTAGAAATGTTCAATGATTCATTCAAAGCAAACATTTTAAGCATACATTACATACTAGAATACCAATTATGTATATAATTGACTCATGTAAGTCACCAAACTTAATGCTAAGGGATAAGAATTTAATAGCATTTGTTTGATGATTACCTCAATCTTACCAAACGTTGATAATAGCATTTTAAGAATTTAATAGCATTGTAACTTGGAGGATCATTATTTCTTGTGTTTGAGCATACCTTGATGGTTTTGGTTTGATTTGATGAGGTTGTATGCTTAATTTGCTTTCTTTTGTTATGCAAGTGTTCATCTTTCAAGGATGGGTTTATCTCCATAAACCTTGCAAAACTTAAAAATAATTTTGGCAAAAGATGAGCATTATAGGTACCAAGATTTTAATTATAAAATAATATTCAATAAGCTTAGGTTTTGTTAGGAACGAAAGATGTTCAACGAGCTTAATGACTTTTAAAATAACTGATACCAAATATTGATAAATGAAAAGCATTAAGCGTATATGGTACCAACTATTATAAAAAAAATAATGATGTATAGAAAAATTTGTATTTTTGAGCATTATGAGGCAATATAAGCACTTAATGTATTTGATTTGTAAAACACTCATCAATGAATCAAATATGATGTTTAAGCATGTGATGGGTTATGAAACGATGTTTATCAATATTTAGAAATCATAAAATTGAAGGATTTTAAGTGAAAACTCATTAAGGAGGCCAATTTGCATTTAAAAAAAAATTGCATGAAATTGGTCATCATTGGCTAGTTGTATCGATACAAGGGGCTTTTGTGACGATACACATAGTGTTGTATCGATACAAAGTTCATTGTATCGATACACGCTGGGTTTCTCTGGGTTTTTTTTGTTAATTGTATCAATACAAGACTCTAAGTATCGATACAATAGTCTAAGTATCGATGCATGCCTTGAGTTTTCTAAAAAATGCTTAGAAAAATATGCAAATTGGCATTCCAAAACCCATGATTTTATGTTCTAATGCTAACTTTTGATTTTAAACATTTGAAGCTCATGTGATTAATCAAAATTTGGATTAGAATAAGTTTTAAAATCAAGTTTAAATGAATTAACATATTTGGTCACACAATTAAGGTAATATGCAACTAAAATATTTTCATTCAAACCACATATGCATAAGTTTAAAAAGTATTTTCAATGTTTACCAAATTTGTTTGAGTCATAAATCATTAACTTATAATATAATCAAACATTCTAAGTCTGATTCAAGCATAATTGAATATAAAGCATTAAAGAGACTTAAGAACTTGCTAATGCATGTTTATGGCATCATATCTTATAAGTAAGCTCTATATGCTCACTCTAAGGATATGCATATAATTTTGTCATGCAATAGAGCTTCTTAATGACTTATGGCATGAATTTTATAAAAATCAACCTTCTATGTACAAATCATTCATAAATTATGCTTCATAACAACATTTTACAAATCGATTTAACATATTATCATCAAGTACTAAATCATGAAATGCATTCACATTTAAGCTCATAGTTGCTCATAATGTAAAACATGAATTTTCATGAAACCAATTAAAAACAATCTTTTTATTTAATAAAGCATTAATAATCAAAACATGAATAACCAATACACATATTAAAATTTTGAAGCTTCGAGGTTACCCCTCACACTTTTTTATGTGTCTAGAGCACCTATTTGTATTGCATTGCTCTTTATTGCTCTAACACGCATACAAGAAACTTTCACTTGGTTTTTGGTACCCAAATTGCTTTGGGTCCTTGAATGTTAGTCTTAAAGATTCTTGTTCCCTTAGGAACCCATACTTGCCTAACTTTAAATTATGTCCTTTTCTTGATAGGACAAGCATGTAAATTATGACCATTAAAATTGCAATGTAAGCACTTGGTCATATAAACTTAAAAAGATTTGTCAAAAATGATTTTTTTTTCTTGTTCCAAGCTTTCAATCTTTCTTTTCAAATCTAAATTAGCTTTTTCTAAAATGTTAATTCTTAGC
>JBBYHO010497857.1:0-23688 GCA_038382025.1 Adansonia gregorii
TACTTTTAACAAAATAATGAGACTAAAACCTAACTAATTTATGAAACTTTCTCAAGAAATATGCTTGCTAGTTTAAATAACCATGCTTGGTCAAAATGGTCTTTACAGGATATGTAACATGGTCCAAGGTTTTAGGTAAAAAGGGTAAATAATCTTAAATCATGAGCATACGAGTAATCAAACCAAAATTAATTTCATTTCATGAGAAGTTTCATTCTTTCAATTGTCCAAAATATCTTATATCCTTGTTTCCACATCTTTTTATCCCTTCATTCTTCATTTTTTTTTCCACTTTTTCTTTCTTTTTTTCCTTTTTCCTTTTTCTCTTTTCTCTTTTTCTTTTTTATTTTTCTTTCTCCCATTTTCCCTTTTTTTTTAATTATTTTTCCATCATGAAAGGAATTCTAATTTTGGAAGCTCAATCAATTTTTACATTCCCCATTATTTATGGCATTCTTTTCAAAGCATAAAAACGGAATATATCCCTTATTGTTCTAGAAAAGATCTTTCTTTATCTTTGCCTTTCATTGTGTAGGATGATCCTTGATTAGGGTCTAAAGAAGAATGAATTCATAGGTTTAAAAAGGGGTAGCAAAGATGATAATTTTCAATATCTGTAAGTGGATGATGAAAGATGACCATTTTCGTCTCATACACAACTACTTGAATTGAAAAGTCTTTCCTTAGAAAAAGAGAATGAAAAGGTTTGTTTTTTTTCTTAAAATTAGTTTAAGCACCATAATCACATGATGTTGCACTTAATTTTTTTTCCTTTTTTGCCTTAATGCATGCTTCCTTAAATTTATACATTACTCCATTTTTATCCATCACATGCTTGTCACAGCCACATATAATGCTTGATTTTGAATGGTAATATACATGAGAATTCATATCATCATAAGAAGCATCTCAAGTCTCATATTTTGTTTTTTATGTTTCATGTTGAAATGGTTTCTTTTGATAAGGAAAGGAAAGGTATTTTGGTTCATTTTGTTGCATGTACCTCATACATCAAGGACTTAGAAAAAGTCATGAAATTTATGTTCTACCAAAATCTAGATTTTTTAGAAGAGTGCTTTGTTTGTTTGACTTTTAAGGAAGGAAAGGATGTCTTTATTTAAAAGCTGTAGATAAGCATGTATAAATCATGATAAAATGTTTTGCTAAATAAGTTTATTCCTATAATGATCACCAATTCTTGAAAATTTTTTCAACTTTAAAACGTTTTTATTATCCTTAATGTTGGAAAATAACCTTTTGGGGTTTTATTCTCACTTTTTAGGCTTTTTGCGTGTGTGTGTGTGTGTGTTTTTTTTTTATGAATGCTCCCACTGCACCACACTGGAATCTAGTCACTGGATCCAAAAGGTCTAGTGAAGATTTGCAACCCCAGAAATTTTATATAATTCCCATTTCATCCTTGCATTTTTTTTCTTTTTCATCCTACTAAAGTTCTTTGTACTTAATTATTTTTTTTAACAATTTTAGATAATTTTTTAAGCTTAATATAATAAATAATTTTATTATTATATAATAAACTAATCAATAAATACATTTTATTTTTATAGGATAAAATAATAGATAAATCAATTTAATTATTACATAATTAATTTATCTAAACTTAAAAAATTATATAAGAGAAATGAAAGAAAAAAATTATTATTTGATATAATACAATTATTTTTAGTAATTTCAATATATTAAAAATAATATATGATATAAAAATAATTATAAAAATTTGTAATTATTTATTGGCATCACAAATATCAAATAATTCAAAAAATTTCATTATGTGCAAATTTAATATAATGTTCCTAATAGTCATTTTTTATTATCAATAAAATTCATCTCAATGCCATCGTTGCATTTGAATCAAAAAACATATCTCACGATTTAGTTTAGTCTTACTATAACAGTATCTAATCTTACCGCTATAGTAATTAACTAGTTTTTTACCTATGCAATGCACGAATTAGTTTTATTTATTTAAATTTAATATATATTTTAAATTTATGCATTTAAATTTGTATTTGATATATTTGATAAAAAAGTGTTAAAATAGTTTTTTTGTACTTTAAAATTAGAATAAAATTTATACATTTGGATAAAATTAATTTTTGAATATTAAATTTTAGAAATTAAGTAATTGATTGAATAAAGTTCTTTACAATAATTCTTACCTGTTACTTAATTTTGTATGACATAAATATGAGTTTTGTAACATACCTTTTTTAGACTGCGTTCTTAATTGAATCACCGAAAAAAATTTAAACTATTGAAAATATGTGTAAAAAATAATTAAAGAAATATAATGGCGAATTAAATTAAATCCCAAAAAGCATTAACATACCTTCACTAAATTGTAATCTTAATAAAAATATAGTAAAATAAAATGAAAATAATGAGGCAAATGTGTAAAAGATAAGAATTGAATAATCAATAATTTTGGAACATGATATTAAATCATAAAGAAATATTTACAATACTTTTATATAAACTCAAAAAGATATATAGTTGATAAGAATAGGAGAAACGAAGATGAAGTAAATTTGAATCTTATATTTACTCGGTAACCCCCGGATAAAAAGACCTTCCTATATTTTTTAAAATTTAAAATATGTATTACTGTTTATTCTTGATTTATTCAAATTTAAATAGGTGAAATGAAAATGCTCATTTAGATTTATCTCCATTACATTTAAAAAAACTGGGATGATTTAATTCTAGGAAGTTAGATAGATTATTATCTTATCGTAGTTTATAATTTAAATATAACATATATTTTAAAATTTAAATATAACTTTATCTTGTTAAGTTTAAAGTTAAATTTTATTAAGTCTTATATTATTAAGTTTAAATCTTATCTTATTCACCATGAAGATAATATCTTATCTTACCCTATTAAACTTAAATTTTTATTCTAATTTAACTTTAAGATAATATTAATTTAAATTCAGAATAAGTACATTTAGACCATATATAAAAATTAAAACTTACTTAAATAACTAAATTTAAAAAATTTTAATAAACATAATCTTGTAATTTTAAATAATAAATGGTTTGTTTTTTAGGTTACGTATCACAAAAGCAGGCTATCCACATGACGTCCTTGTTAGTGGAGTCTACATTGTTAATGTGTACCCTGATATTATAAATATATATATATATATATGATTTCAATGTAATAGCTATTTTTTAATCGAAGCTAATTTTGCCTCCTATCTAAATGGAATCAAATATTTAGAATATTTAGGTTATATAGCTGCTATAAGTTTGCGTTCATGGACTTGGATTTTGAAAGATAAATAGTGTAAGTTGTGTTATAAAATATATATAATGTAATATTCATGATTATTTTTCAATTCATAGATTTACATAAATACCTATTTTGTAGTGAATTTGAAATTGTTATAGATATTTATAAATTTAAAATCATGACTTTATACTTTTTGCATGATCATATTGAAGTTTAATTAATTTACAAATAATATATGCATTTTATTCTCAGTATTGATATAACAAATTAAATCCAAATCCAAATTTTCAAACTCATGATCCCAGATGTAACATAAAAGAATTTAAATTACCAATTTATTTGCTCAAATATTCATTCACCTTACAATTATAAATGCTATGATCTCACGCCTAATTGAATTAAAATGTGTAATTAAGTTTATCTAAAAATCGTAACTTTTCTTAATAATACAAATTAATCTGACTATTTATTTCAATACTTGTAAACATAAGGGATCATATGGAAAGTCATGGAAGAGAAATTCTGATGAAGTTCACTATCATGTACGTTCATTAGAATTAACAATAAAAGAAGAGAAAATTAGGTGCATGGAAAATATGAAACTATCTTGATTTTGGTATTGTTAATATTTACGAAAAAAATAAGGTATATGTAAATTTAAACATTGGCTCCCAATTATCATTTAATAATTATAGATGTGGTTGGCACTAAGATGAGTTTTGGTAGTCTAAAAGTTCATGCCTTTATCATCATAATTAATAAAACTACTTAATAAATCCATGAGGAAAATTTAATTTAATACGAATTTCAAAATTATTGAAAATAAAATGGTTAATATTTAATTTAATAATTAAAATATAATAAAAAATTTTTGGCTTAGTAATTAAGCATTTAAATTTTCTTTTAAAGAGAAAAATGGTCTGTATTCATTAATTAGTTGAAACATTTACTACATCGTTTGCAGCAACATTAAGCAAGAAATCAAATCATTCGTTAATTCATTGTCTTTCCGTTACATCTCCTATTCCATTTGGTGCCTTCCTTTGCTTTCATGGATTACCCAAAAGAACATTGTTCTCTTGTTATTTTTAAAGTTATGAAATATTTTATTTAAAATTTCTTTAGTTCTTTCCATAATGTTGACAAAATTTCAAAAGAAATTCTCACTCTAAGAATATTCAAAAAAATTATTTTTTTAAAAAGAGAGTTTTCAATCTTTACGGCTATTTTGGCAATATCAAAGGTGGCTATTTTTGCGTGGAAAGACTTCTCAATCTTCCTCATTCCATTCACATTCTTCCTTGGGAACTTCAAGATCACCTACCATTTGTGTTGGGATGAGTGGGCTTTTCATTATTATCTTCCAAACTTGATAATCATTTCCTTGGACAAATAACCTCATCCTTGTCTTTCAATATGCGTAATCTTCACCACTGAAGAGAGGAGGTCTCACGATTGAATGTCTTTCTTGGTCCACACTGAAAGTATCACCAGTAGCCATTTGCTTGGTCTTTTGTGAATCTTTGCTCAAAGATGTTAAGCTTATAGGAATGAGACACATGCTTTGATACCAATTGTTAGGCCTTTTAGCGGTGAATGAAATCAAGAGAGGGGTGAATTGATTTCTCAAAATTTTGGTAAATTAAAACTTTGATAAATAAAATTGAGAAATCTAAACAATAAACTTTGGAGTGCAAGTTAGTGAAAATAAACAATTAAAGACAAGGGAAAGAGAAGCAAACTCAATGATTTAGAGAGGTTCGACCTCAATTGCCTACATCCTTTACCTCACCCTCACTTACCTTAGATTTTCACATTTCACTAACTTGAATTGACTACTTTTCAAGGACAAGGTATAACCTTTACACTCTCTATTTTTCAAGGCTAAGATAAAAACCTCTACCCCCTATCTTTTATGGCTAAAATATAACCCTCTCCATTATTTTTGAAGGCTATGTAGAAACCTTTTCTACTTTTTAATGGCTAAGTAGTAACCTCTCTTTTTGTAAGGATTTGAGTGTAAACAAATAAAACCTCTAAACGTTAGGTGTTTATAAGAATTTTGGCTCAAAGGAAATATGTATCTAAAGATACAAAATGAAGAATAAAAAATAGGATGAATTAATCCTATACAAAGGTTAACTACTTAGTGAAAATGATGGAAAAGATGAAAGATTTGACTTTAAGCATAATTCTCTTGGTTTTTCAACTTGTTGGAGAGGCTTATTTATAGCCTTTATCATGATTATAGCCATTGGGGATTTTTGGTGAAGGAATATAGCTGTTGGACCCTTCAAAATATCATTTCCCATTGTTCCCCATGCTTCTATATTGACACAATTGAGTGGGTATCGATACATTGTGTTTGACGGTCCAAAATATGACCATTAAGCAGTCTTGTATCAATAAAAAAAGATCTGTCTCGATGCATGAACAATCCTGTATCGATACAGAATAATCAATGTCGATACATAAACAGTGACTTCTGCATTTTAATGTTATTTAGCTATTATTGTATTGATACATATACATAGTGTATCGATACATTCATAGGAAAATAAATTTTAAAAGGCTTTTCATGACTTTAAAACATGTAAAACTTATCTCAAAAATGTTTTATATAAAAATATGTATTAAGAACATAATTTTGAGTGTTTAAAAGAGTTAAAATACATTCTAGTAATTTTCAAAGGGTTTACAAAATATTTCATTAAAAAATACTAATCTTCAAAATATTTAAATACATGCTAGTTAAGCTTAAGTTTTAGTTATATCAAAACTAAGATTAATTCAAAGCTAATATAGCTAACAAATATGTTATGTCTCAATGAATGTCAATATATTGAATCTTTATAAATATATAAAGGCTAAAGCCCTTAACAAAAAAAAAGCAATTATTTTATGTGGATGGCTTAATTTTGTAGTACGTGGATTCTGCTGAAATCATAATTATGAATCATGCGTTTAATTATTTTAGATTTGATTTGAATTGAATTTTAAAATAATTGTCATTTTGGGCTTGGCTATCTCGAGTTCAGACCATTTCGGATACCAACTTTTTCTGGTTCAGATTATTTCAGATTCAAATTGGTTTGAATTAGGCGGGCTTAGACGAAATCAAATCATTTTTGAATTCTATGAGCTATAAATATTTTTAATTTTGATTTTAATAATTAATTATATTTTTACATGGCGACAAAAAAATATACTAAAATTAAAATTTTAAAAAGAATAAATATTTATTAGTATAAAATTATATAATAATTTTATTTATATATTGAGCATCAATAAATTGTATTTAAATATTATCTATTATTTTTAGTACAATATCCTTTAAGTTAAAAAAAAAAGCTAAATATATATGCTTGATGTATCTACACTCTATATGGTATAAATAAAAAATAATTTTAAACACTTCAACTTTTATTATAAAGTGTTCATGAGCCAGTTTAAAATTTATAATAAGTTGATTTTAAAAGTTAACTTGCCACATAATTTTTACTTTATTTTTTAAGTTTTTATTTTTTATAAGAGCTTTATTTCAACTTACAAGTTTAAAGAAAAGTGAGGCCAAACAAGCTTCAAATAACTTATTAAGCTCTTATTTACCCTGTTCAATAATTTTTTTATTTTTTCTTTATTTTATTTTCTTTATTAGATTTTTTTATAAATATTTATATTATAATTTTTTAAACTTGTATTTTAATTTGATGTATGAACTCACTTTTTATTGTAAGGATTTAATATTCATAAAATTAAATATATATCACGTATAACGGAGTTTCATATATTTTAGTTGTAGAGAAGTTTAAAATTAAAAAATTATTGGCTGCATTTGAAGAAATCATTAAAAGTTTTAAAGTAAAACTCATTGAGTTTAGTCATTTACTCCGACGAATTTTAATTTTAAGTTTTTTTGCTTTATAGTTAATATATTTCAAGTTAAATTTAATTTAAAAATTCAGTATTAATTTCTATTTAATAATACATTATTGATATAATTGTATAATAATTATACATATATTTTAAAAAATTAATTATTTTATTTATCATTTATATATTTTATTTTAAATAAAATCATATAATTATAACTTACTATTTTTTCGATCTTTTATGAGTTTCAAATCAAATTGATCTCGAGCTAGATTATAGTGGATTCGGGCTTTTAGAGTTTTGAATCTTTTTGATTTTGGGGCTTTTTCAAGCAAGGTTTTTTAGTTTCCAGCTTTTTGAATTCGGGATTTTTCAGGCTAGCTCGAATTTCGCATTCGAGCCTCTAATTTTTTAAATCATTTAGGATCGAATTTAATCTTTGTTTAATTCGAATGGACTTTTGAATTCCGATCAGCTTTGCCAGTTGTACCTGTTTGTCAATTTATCAAACATATTATTCTGTATTTGAGCTATCAAAATATTGAATGCCTATTTATCAAATAAGTCAATGCTGACAAAATCATCTTTATATTATTATCAGAATTTCTTGACACTTGGAACATCATTAATTTTATATCCCAGGACACTATAAACAAAAATCTCCAAAGAATCAGCAATCAAATTTTTCACCGCATCAACTTCCATAATAACGCTGTTATCATGGTTTTTGAAATTCACTCAGAAAAACAATTCTTCATCGTGAAGTTTTAACTAAGTTGAAATTTCTTCATGAAACTTGGCAATCAAACTAAAATCTATTAAATCTAACTTCTTGATCTCAAATTTTGAAAGATGAAAGCATTCAAATGTGTTTTGTCTGAAAACAAATATGCTTTATGTTTTTACACGTTGCTTATTTCACAAAGAAAGAAGAAAATCTAAAAGGAGCTGCGATCGCTAAATTTATGTTGGATACTAATACAAGATTTGTTGGTAAGTCATAAAATGGAGATTTTTAAACATTTTATAGTGTGCTTGGTAAGGTGGATAATTAAAAGTATTGATAGGGGAGAGTGAAAGTGGAAAGAAAAATGAATTTTAAGTGTACTTGATAAGAAAGAAAATGAGAGCAAAGGACATATGGAAAATTATAATTTTTCATACGTAAAAACAAAAGAAAATGAGAGTAATGTAAGCTAAATATGTATATTTAAAAGATTATCTATTATTTTTTATATTTTTTCTCATATTAACTTCTCGTAAGCATAATGATAAAATAATAAGCATTTTATTTAGTATTTTTCAAATGTACCAAACATTTGGTAGAAAAAAATTATTTTTTTCTTTCTTTTTCATTTTTCTTATCAACCATACAAACGAAAAATATATATGTTTTTCATATTTTCAATTTTCTCTTTTCTAATTTCTTAAATGGCATTTCAACACAATTTTGTCTGTAAAATATTATTAAAAATAATCAGTTATAAATCTACTGGGTTATCTATTTTTTTGGCTATGCACTCCAATATTTTTAATCTTTTCTTATCCTCTCGTTTTTTTATTTACTCATTCATTTTTTTAATTTTCCTTTCTCCATTTAATTGCTTTTGCTCTCTTTGACAATGTTTTGCTTTTCTATCTCGTTTTTTCAAATTTAAATAAGCATAGGCCTTCATTTTTCACTTTTTTTCATTTTTAATTATCTACACTATTATTTAACATAATTGAAGAGAGATAATTTTGTATAAAAAATAAAATACTTTTATTTTTAATAATAAATCACCACCTTTATAAATACAATATTTAAAAAAAATAAATGCTAGTCAATGGACGTTGACTTGGGTTACGTAACTATATTAAATTGGAGTCAAATCATTAACCATTCCATATCATTAATCATCTTAACTGTATCTATTTAATTTTAAGTTACGTAACGAACCAAATGGATCATCAAAATAAAAGAATGCTACTTATAGAAGTGATTATGATGTGCATAAAGAGAGGGATTTCATCTCTTTTGAGTATTACTCAGTAATTGATAGTAAATTTAGTAAGCTAAGTTTGGTTAGAATATTGTTGTCTCCTTTTTGCTAAAAGACAAAATATTATATACATTGAAACTAAAAATTAGAAAATCTTACTAAATTTGAATAAAATGAATATTCTCGTCAAATTAATTTAGACAAAAAAAAAAGAAAGAAAATATTCAAAATTAATTTACTTTGTATTTAAAATTTGAAATTTTATTATTTAAGGCAAATTGAATTCATAAGGAAATACAAAATTAATTTGGTTAAAACATTATCTTTAAATAAATAAAAATTAATTTAGTCATAAAATTATTTTTAAATTGAGTAAGAGGTTAGTAATATGAGAACCAAAAAAGAAATGATGTCACATTGAAAGAAAGAAATTTTAATTTATTATTCAATTAGATCTCCATTACACTCATGCATATTTTCGTTAGACTACCGATAAATTATACAATGCCATTTTTTATCTTTATTCTTGGAACCTTAATTATGAAAAAAACAGGAGTAATCTATTAACATGAAAGAAAGGTTTGTTTTCTAAGGAAATGTAAGACAAAATGATGAAAGGTTAAGAAGAGCATAGGTAGCAATTAGCCAATATAGTGGAGTTTGATGACTATTTCTACTAAAGAAATAAAGTAATTCAAGAAATCAAGTGCTCAAGTTGAAATAGATGATCCGAATGGTAAACCAAGTGAACCATTCAGTCTACCACGGGCAAATTATGTTGCACATCAAGTTAGGATATCACAAGCTCTGTCATTTGTCGAATTTACTCTTATAATGTATATGAATACGGTGGCTAAGATAGAGTAACTTTCCAGAGATAAGGGGCCGAATGTACAGTCTACTCTGACTAATCCGTTGGTGCTTGATCTCGATGATCTTATTGCATTAGAGAAGGCATCCAAATACATAAAGAAAGAACAATTGCAATGGCAAGTACTAGAGAAGAGGTTAAAGGCCATTGAAGGGGTTGACAAGTTTGGAGTGGTGGATGCTAAAGAACTGGTCTAGTATCTGGTTTTGTTATCCCTTTGTATTCAAGGATCTAGATTTTGAAAAGTACAATGAAACTACTTGTCTGATTGCTCACATAAGTATGTATTTTCACAGATGGGAGGGTATGAAAATAAATGAAAAGTTGTTAATCCATTGCTTTCATGATTTGATCGGAGCTACTGCTCATTGGTATGTTGAACTAGATGAGGCCAAAATCCAGACATGGTAAAACTTAGCTCAAGCTTTTCTAGATTAGTATAAGCGTGAAAAATTAGGCTTTAGATCGGCTTTCGTTACAAAATACGGAGGAGCCTACTAAAACTTTTAGGTAGTATGCACAGAGATAATGGGATGAAGTTGCCCAGATGCATCCACTGTTGATTGAGAAAAAGGCAATGATCTACTTTTTGGAAAACTGTCTAATCCTTTCTATGATAACCTTGTAGGGAATGCTACAATGAGTTTTGCTGATATGGTCATGTCTAAGGAAATGATTGAAAACGCAGTTAAGACTACAAATCTTGAAGAAGGTAATTAACCTTATGCCAAAGAAAATATGGCAACCAAAGTAAAAGAGGAAGAGGTCGAAGCCACAATGGGAAGCTTTGCTTTATATCCTCAACAATATACCAATTATTTTGCTCCTCAGAGAATAATCCTTTTTAAAGTCCACATCAATACCTGATTGCATCTCAGTACGACTATCTAGTAAACCCACAAACTCATGGATTTACTTGAGGTACACCATTTAATATGCTAAGTTAGGAGTAGCTCAAGAAAATTGATTAGTTTCAATCACTCCCTATCTTTTACTCTAAATTACTGCTTTTACTTATTGAAAAAAATTCCTCATTAGAGTTCTTATGGAGCCCATTCAACCATCATACTTGAACTCATAAGATGAAAATGTGTTCTGTGATTACTAATATAGGATTCAAGGGCATGCTATAAAGACATGCATATGTTTGAAGAAGAAAGTCCAAGCGCTCATCAATGTTGGATGGTTACATTTGGATTCCATATTGAAAAAGGATGATTAAAGGTTAGGAATAAGAGGTTGTGTATTAAAGAGGAAGTACAAAGAGTTAATGATTGAAATATTTTGCGATAAACACTTTTGTCTCTAAATTGATATCTTTTCTGCAAAGCATGCATGATTTGAAATTTGTGATAGAAATAAATTGGGGTGGCTTTAATTCAAAGATTTTGGTATGAAAAATGGTAAATATTTTCTAAAAAGAGAGTTTTTTTAGAAAGTATAATGATAAAATGTCTCGAGAACATTGATGCTTAATGTTAGGAATGAACCCATACCCCAACATTTATTTTATAGACTTTTCCAGGCGAACTGTGATTGCTTGGAAAACCCATAACTTGATGGAATTGATTTTGAATTTCAGCAACTATGATTACCCCAAAATAATGATAAGGTGAAAGCCTTGACCTAGGTTAGGAGCGATAGGACTAATTTTTATGATCCTTGGATTCCTTTGGAAATCTAAAAGTTAGGTATTTTGTAAAGGACCTAAAACTATGGAAACTTAGGCTAGGATTGTGCTAAAATCTACTTTTCTTTCCAACCATTAAAAATAAACGCCTTGGTCATTTTTTTGAAAGCCGATTTATATCCCGAGGCACGATGGATAAATAACATAGCATTTTTGTTCTTCAAAAATCCTTTTAAGTTTATTTATCTTTCCTATCATTTGAAACGATACTAAGATTTTACCTTTTAAGCTATATTCCTTTTAAACCATCCAAAATTAAAAATTTCTTGTCAATTAAACATAGGATGCCCCAGGTAAACTTTGGTCTCGGTATCCCATAATTTTTTATTAATGATGAATTGAGAAAGGCCAACACCAACAAATTTGGAGAGAAAAAGAGAATTGAGGCATGGAATTTGAGGAATGAAAAAAAATAAAAAAATAAAAATTGAATGCAACATCATGCGATTAAAAAAACTTTGGATGTGTTTAAAAACCTTTTCGATGAATGACTTTTCAGCTCATATAGTTTTGTTTGAAATAGCAAATGGTCATCTCTTACTCTCATTTTTTTAAGTATAAAAATTATTTCCTTTGCTTACCCTTTTGAACTTAATGAATTATTTCTTTTTGTGAACCCTTATTAAAGATCATCCTCCATACTAGGGGTCATGGGAAAGAAAATTCTCTTTGGAGAATGTGAGCATGGATATCATATTTTACAATTTTGGAAAAGTTTAATAATATAGGTCAAAGTGAAAAATGAAGTTTCCAAAATCGATTCCCTACATGAAAAGAAAAGAGAAAAAAAGGCAAAAGTCAAAAGTCAAAGCTTAATAAGGCCAAGCAAAATGAAGTAAACAAAAATGGGAAATAGATGAGGAGATAAAGATATGCTATGGTCAAAGAGCAGAAAGGATGAAAGCCTTCATGGGAAAAAATGATCCTTAAACTCTTTACACGTAAACACTTGATTTGGGCTTGTATCTTTTAAACCCTGAACCATGGCATGTATTACGTAACTATAACAATTCATTTTGATCAGGTATGGCTATTTGAGTTGATGAGCCTATTTTTTGGGAAACTATCTTGTAGATAGATTTTAAGTATTCCTAGGAGCATATGAAGAAAAAATTAAAAAGAAAAAAAGAAGCATAGAGCTTTTAGTTAAAAATTTGAAACGGATAGTTTAGAGCAACATAAGAGAATTTTCTGTCACTTAGAAGATTATCAAGATTTTTTATTCCAAGAATAAAGTAATCTAAGGACATTTTGAAACTCTTAAATATCTTATGGTATTGGGTCTCATTCAAAGAGTTTGACTTAGAAGATTAGAAATTTTTACCTTTTCCAAATTGATCCCTTGATCTTAAACTTGTCATGTCCAATCTTAGTGTTAGTTAAGTTACTGACAAGAGGATGTTTGCAAGAATACCAATTTTGTTTGATTCTTAAGGAATCCATGTTTTGTAATGCTTAATCCATTAGGGATCCTACGAAAAGATGGCATATATTTCATTTTTAAAGAAACCCTCTTAAACCAATCAAGTTTTTTTTTTTTTTTTGTATTCAACTTTTGAATCCAATTTGCAAAGATCGAATCAACATTTAAGAAATTTCCTAAACAAGGATTATCACTCTACAAAAGACTTGAATGTTATATACTTAAACTGAACATTTTAAGCAAAATGCATTTCTTAAAAGAGTGATTGTTTTTAAAAAATGATGTCATGAATGGAGACAAAGGTTTTTTTAAACAAAGGGCAAAAGAATGATAAAAATCAAATTCCCTAAATGAGAGGACAAGAAAAAAAAACAAGGCATGGATTTTCAATAAAAGAGTGAATACCACTTAGGGAAAGTACATAATTTGAAAAGAAATGAAATCCACTAGAGTATAAGGAGCTCAAGGTACATTTTTGCAAAAGGAATTAGTAAGAAAAGCTAAGCCAAACTTGAGTGTATTGTTTAAAAATGCTGATATTTTGGGGTAGGAAAAAGAATGAGATGAATACTAATGGTTCAAATCATGAAATTAAGAGGGAAACTTTTGGTGAATAAGGAAGGTTAAAATCGATAAAGGGTTTAGCTTCTTCTAACGTTACAGATAGAAGGCAATAAAAAATAAGGCAATTACCTGCTTGAAGAAATATTCACTCAAGGTGTTGGCATGGCATTACGTTCATTGCATACCATACATAGCAATACATAACATTCATAATATGTATTATATCACATTTTATAAGAGAAATAAACTATATTTTTAGGCTTTACAAGTGCCACTGTTTATTTCATAAACGCCGTTCTTGAGAATATACATTATTCTTGTTATTGCATAGGCATAGGTTTATCATTTATCAGCATATGTATCATCTTACATGCATTTACATTATCGATAAATCTCTACACGTGTATCATTTCACATGCATTGAGATCATTATTTATTTTCTAAATATCTTTAAAAGTATTAGTAGATGTATCATTTTAACAGCGTTCATATCATTTGCAACATTGTTGGTTCCTGTATTTGTATCATTTTATGAACATTTGCATAGGGCATCAAATGGTTGCATCATCCATGAGTAATTGCATTTGAATCATTTTATGAAGCATTTGCACATTTTTATGATTTTAACGCTTGCATTATAAAGCATTGTTATTGCTCATATACAATCAGCTTTAGCCTTTTGGTTCTGTCTAAACCTTTTCCTTAAGTCTTAGTTCTGTGCAAGCTATCATTAGGTTTTTGGTTTCATCCAAGCTATTCATTATAACATTGGTCTCATCCAAGTTATTTGTCTATTATTTTTTTACTTTCGTTTCAACTAAGTTACTTTTAGGTTTCTAGTTTTATCAAGGCTATTGCTTTAAACCTTGGTTTCCTTTAGGTTATCTTTAGGTTTTTGGTTTCATCCAGGCTATTTCTTTAAAATTGGTTTCATCTAAGCCATTTCTCTAAACCTCGTTTCATCCAATTTATCTTTAAGTTTTTGGTTTTATCTAAGTTATTTCTTTAAACATCAATTTAATCTAGGTTATCTTTTAGTATCTACTTTTATCTTGGCCATTTCTCTAAATCTTGGCTTCATCCAAGTTATCTTTAGGTTTTTGTTTTTGCCCAAGCTATTCTTTAAACCTCTATTTCATCTAGGTAGTCTTTAGGTTCCTTAATTTGTCTAAGCCATTTCTTTAAACCTTAATTTTATCTAAGTTATCTCTAGGTTTCTGGTTTTGTCTAGGTCATTTCTTGAAACATCAATCTCCTTTCGGTTATCTTTAGTTCTTTAGTTTCATCTATTTTTTCTTTAAACCATGTTTTATCCAATTTGTTTTTAGATTTTTGGGTTTGTCCAAGCTATTTCTTTAAACCTTGATTTTTTTTAGGTAGTTTTTTGGTCTTTAACTTTATCTAGACTATTTCTTAGAACCTTAGTTTAGTCTAAGTTATCAGTAGGCCTTCAGTTTTATCTAGGCTATTTTTTTAAATCTTGGTTTCGTCCAACTTATCTGTAGACTTTTGGTTTCATCCAAGATATCCCTTTGAATCTTGCTTTTGTCTAATTCATATTTAGATTTCTAGTTTCTTCCAGGATTTTCCTTTTAGTTTTTGTTTTGTTTAATTCATCTTAAGTTTTTGGTTTTCTTGAGGTCGCATGATTGAGTCTTGATTTTGCTTAAGGTTATTTGTTGATACTTGGTTTCACCCAAGTCATCATTTAGGTTTTAGTTTTACCTAATTTATTCCTTTTGAGTCTTGATTTTTTCCAAACTTGTTGGTTTATTCTTGGTTTCGTCTAAGGTCATTTATTCATTTTTGGTTTTGCCTAAGCTATGTGTTAACTCCTGGCTTTATGTAAGTTCATTTGTCAGTTTTTGGTTTCATTTAAACTATTTTTACTATTATTTTTATCTAGATTACATTTCAATCAATAGTGTCGCCTAGGTTATTCTCTTATAGATACCTTAAGATATTAGGTTTTATTTGAATCACTAATAGACTATTGCTTCTGCCTAAGTTGCTAGGCTAGTGGCTTGTGAGTATCTTTTGACCATTAGTGCCATGTCACTTTTAGATTTTTATAGTTTTTTTTTTCATTTCTGTCAACCATATTTTTCTAAGGTAAATAGGCTAAGCTCTAGGATTACCATTAAATGATAATGATAGTCTTTTCAAGATCAGAATTAGTGTGAATGTTAATTCATAAATGAATTAAGATGCTGATTGATGAGTGAAAGCAAAATTATCATAAAGTGTTTCATTGGAGTCAAATAAATCACATGAGTGATATGCTATATCATGGTTGGTCTGAATTAGCTGGCTTAAAACAAGAAAACTTCAAGTATACAGGCCTAGTCACATGATCAAGGGCTTAAAGAGTCAATCTGGTATATTATGTGCTTGACAAGAAAGGTCTTTGAAGATTCTAGAAGTTTTCTTGAGCAAGGAAATTAGCAACAACCATATTAGGCAAGTTTTGGTATGCCAGCTATTGCTTATTCTTCAAAGCTTTTAGTTTCCTTTTATGTTTTAAGTTAACATTTATGTTTTAGGAAGGTTTTAATTCCTCAGCCTGCAAGGATTAATTCCATTGATTTTTCAGGATTTAGTTTTTCTTTTCTTCTAAAGGCCCTTGGCCAAATCCTCTACTATAAATAGGGGACCTTATGTTTCTTTTTGAATTATTCAAGTTGATTAATGAAGCTGCTAATTATATTTAGTTATTTTCTTTTATCCAAGACTTTTTGGTAGCAAGTTTATAAAAAATATTCTAGGTTTTCATTCCCTAAAAATGGACCCAGCCTTTGTATTGATTATGGCTAGGATTTTTATCAATTAGTCCAAGGTTTATCCCTTCCATCCTTTTAACTTTTAGATTTCAATTTCTTATATTGTTCTTCTATTTTCGTTTTAAACCATTAGAACCTCAAAAATCTATTTCCATTGACTTTATTCTAATAAGACTCCTCAATGTGATGTCATGACGAATCCTATATTATGATTGACTATTAACATCAAATAGGAATCATGCTAATCATTCATTTTGAGTTACATGATTTGTTCAACCAAGAAGCTCCTTCTATGGCATCTACAAGAATATGATTTTCTGTAGTAGATGCTGTTTAAGATAATATCATTCCTACAACAGTAAGCTAAGTCTAATTTAATTAGCCCTGTAAAAAGTCTACTATAGCTGGTTGATAAAAAGAAAAGATAGGAAAGCCCAATTTAGTTGGCTTAGTGGAAAACCAGCAAGGTTGGCACTTCGTAAAAATGGTCTGCCATATAAAAAGGATTTTTTTCGCTTCATTCAGTTATGTGGAAGACCGATGAAGTTAATTGTACTTTTGTTTGCTTCATTCGGTTATGTAAAAGACTTGTGGAGTTAGGTTTTTTAGTATGCTTTATTCGACGTTGAAGATTAATAGAGTCCATTTTATGTTAAGTTCTTTTCATTCGGTTATGTGGAAAATCAATGAAGTAGGCATTTTAATATTAAGTATGCTCTAGTTGGTTATATGGAAAACATTTAGAGTCAATACTTTAACTTTCTATTAAGTCTAATCTAGTTAGTTAAGTGGAGGATTAGTTGAGTCAGCACCTTTATTTAGACCAGTGTCATTAGTTAAGTAAAAAGGCCAATGGGATTAGTACTCTTATTTTTAGCTCTGGTTAACTATGCTGCTCGAGTTAGTCATGTTGTTGCTTTTAAAAACAAATCTTTCCTATAGAAAGGCTTATCAGGTCCTAGATAAAATTATGTCAATTAGTCTTTGCCTCATTCTTGAGTTCTCAACAATATAAACACTTTATTTTGTCCAGGCCTTTAATTAATATTTTCTTGATGTTAAGGGTTGATTGGAAATTCTTTATTCTAGGTCTTCTTGGATAAGTTATTAGTGATAGTAAGGTCTAACTGAGGTTTTGAAATATTTCCACGAGCTTTGTTTAATAAAATAAGGCATTTTTGCTTAATTATCCATTTAGGGAATAGGCATCGAATTTGAAAAACTAAGATCCGGGTTTTGAAAATCAGAGTATGTCAAAAGTTGATTGGAATATGTCTCTTAAAGTGATTAGAGTGGCTATTGATTATATTTAGGTGAAAAAAAGCTTGCTTTAAAAATCAATACCAAAAGTCAACTGCAAGCAAAGTCAATTGTAAAAAGTCAACATTTTTGCCTAGAGTTAGATTTTTAAACTGTATGAGTTCTAAAGCTAGGATTTCAAAATTGATTACACTAAAATGAAATTGAATATGGCCTTTAGGTAAAGAAAATGTAACTAAGATTAGGTTATGAAAAAACCTTATGAATTAAGATGCCAAGAATTTTTAAGGGCTTAAACTGAGAGGTTCTGGATAAAAAATTCTAAATTTTTTGAGGGAAGGCCATTAGGGGATATTTCTACTATAGGATGGAACATTCAATTACATTTTTATATGGACATATCATGGTCAATTGAATAGTATAAAAATTTGTACAAGACTAGTGTACAAAAAGCTTAGCCGAATTCACACATATGTGTAATGTGCAAAATGTGCCAATCTATTCATTAAAGGCATAAAATTCATATCACACTAATTTATTAGGAGGTTAGTGATTAGTTTAGTCTCACCTTAGGGTGACTTAGAATTAAATCACTAGCATTTGGGCTCATAAATATAGGTGAATTGCTATTCATTTTCACACTTTAAACACTTTGTGCACTTTTTAGCATTTTGGATACTCTAGAATATTCTTATTTTCTCTCATTTTCTTATGGAGGAAAAAGCTTGATTAGGTAACATTACTTCCTTATCTCTTTACTTTCAATTTAGTTAGCATGATTTCTCGTTGAGTTAATGATTTATTACATCTCTACATGATTTGGTCAAGCTATTTTATGTTCTCTTGGCTTCAACCATTCTTGATTCACGATGTATTGATGCTTTGATCTTAATTTGAGCGAGCTAGGTTTAAGTTAGTTTTGATGATATTAAAACATGATTTGATGACTAATTGAATAAATAAACTTAAAATCATGCTTAATGAACTTAACCTAGCATTCAAACATGGAATCTTGCTTTAGGTTTGGCTATGGCTAGAAATGGTTTAGATCATGTTTGACTTAGCTTAACGGATGATACCTTAGTGAGATTTTAATGAATCATGTTAGACTAAGCTTAGGGAAGCTAAAATTGAGGTTTAATTGAATGAAATTAGAAGCTTACATGTTTGAATTTAAGCTTACATGATAGAATTCTTGAGTTGAAATGATAGTCATGTTAATTAAGTTGCAACCCAGCTTATTTCCTCGTGATTGATTGTTAATTATGAGAATTTGATGAGAATGATTGATTAGATGAGTATGATTAGCTTAGATAGTTTATCGAAATGAATTTTAGTAGCTTAGGATTATGGTTGATTAGTTGCTAGTGAATAAAATAGATAATGTTCTATATGTTTGATTAAATGTTTGTTTGGAGTGTTTTTGTTCATGCTTTTATAAAAGAACCCCTAAGAACAAGGTTTGGCTTATTCAATTAATAAGTGAGTGGAGGTTTGGTTTTGTTGAATAAGTTCTTTCAAGAATAACTTAGGGAGATTTAAATAGAAGCTTGAATTTAGTACTGATTTAGAGCATTAAACAATATTTTCTATGTATTTTAAATAGTCTTTATAGTGTAAACTTGTAAAGCCTTGATAAGAGTTTAGGCATGTTAAATAAGGCATGTAGTGTCTTTTGTTGCTAGTTACAGCACTCAAGTGAGTGGCATTGGTGTACCTATCACTTATTAAGAATAGAGGAATATAAATAAAAGTGACAAAAACGAGTCATTCGTGTGACTCTGAAGCTTATCACCAATGGCATTTAGAGTTCTAGGTTGCGTCACTTGGAGATTTTTGTTATTCCTTCCCTTTGACATATATAAAATGTCTTTAACCTTGCTATTGGATGTTCGAACATCTAGAAGTTAGTTATAAAAATTAGAAATAAGTGTTCATGATCACACATCACTATTATGTTATTGTAGTTTTCCAACATAGTGATTTTGTAAAAAGAAATGTTTCCACTATGTTACTGGTAGTATTAATTTCTAATATTATTTTTATATCAATTCTCATTGAATAAGCAGTATAATGGCTTTTAAAAGTTCCAACTTCAAGGTCAACTTTTCGCAGAAGAAATTCTATAACATAAGCTATCTGGATGACTCTATTTTAGTAGTACTACTATAATAGTAGCTATTTTCAGTGGAAAAAAGCCATTTTGTAGATTTTTCTCATAATTTTTATTAAAATAGGATAAACAAGCTTTCCAACCATGCATGGCTGGTCAGGTCAATATTCCAGACAAATCAAAGAGAAAATTTGGAATATAAGCTGTTCGGGGTATTGTGTTATGAAATGATGTCCAAATAAAAAATTCATTTGATGCCCTAAATGATTGTTTAGAGTTACCATTCATAGGATTTTCAGTTTGCAATTTTATGTGTTTAGAATAGTCTAAAATAAATTCAGAAAGCTCAAAATGTCAAAACTGTCAATTATTTTTGTGTTTTTTTTAGCTTAAGTGTCCATTATGTCAGGATGCCTCAAAATTGATTCCAAAAATGCCATTTTGAAGGTCAATAGGTCTAAAGATGCATAATTTTAGTGGCTCATATTAAGGTTCTCAAATGAATAAAAATGAAATAAAAATGGATTTTTTTAGCTCTATTTTTAGTGTAGTGTTTTCCTCAATTTAGACCTTGTATTCCATTTTGTAATTTCTTTTAAGTGGAATACAATTTTATAAATGATATCAATTTGATACCAATTTATAAATATTTTGGAGTCATCACTTTTGTAAAATTTTCCTTTCTAGGAAAGATTTTTGCTCTCAATTAAGTTGTAGATTCGAGCTGGTCTCGGGCCAACATTTGATTGCTCTCGTAGGTACCTGATACAAGTCTCGAGATACAATTTTCATTGATATATGTTTGTTGTGATGAATAAAAGGAAGATTACTGTTGAATGTTTGAATGACTAAAATCGAGGAAAATGTAATTTGAATACATGTGATTAGTTTATACCAAGTTTTGGGCATCATGAGAGGGATAATCCTTGTGGTATAACCAATTTTCGAGCCTAACTTTATAGAATTCTAGTATACGCAAGTCGTAATTTGTTTTTTTAGAATTTCGTAACTCTTTAGTATATGGTATTAATAGGTTTCTGATCACAGCTAGCCCAAAAAGACTAATATGATTCCTCAACCTAGTCATTCTTGTATTTTGGTACGGAAAGTTTGGATGAAGGATTCATTTTGATCGACTGGGGACCTAAGATGATTGAAATTATTATCTGCTTTGATATATTGAGATTCATATCTCAATATATTATGAAACTTTTCCAATCAACAAAAATCTAATATATGATGCGAGAATCAGCGACATCTTTAATACTACAAAGGGTGTTGGTGAATTGAGCCATATCAGTGGACTGTAGTAATGTTAATCTTCTTATTTCCTTGTAGGCGTTGCGTTTATGCATGTTGAGACTTGCACTTCTATCATTTTATCTATACTAATTTTTTTTAACACAAAATGATCTTGTTTGTTATAACATTTACATGTGTACAAATTGCAGAAGATTTTTTTACTCTCCCCAAAAGGGCAAGAGATTTTCTTTTAAAGAAATATGTAAATCCTTTTGTCATATATGATATTAGTTGTTCACGTTACTATTGGAGGTAAAGAAATTTGAAGACAATGATTTGTTAAAATGGCCGGTAACAGTCATAAAAATAATAGTGTATATTTTGTAATTTAAGTATTCATATTACGTTCATATATTTTAATATATTAAAATTGTGTTTAAATTATTTTTACTTAATATAATTTTTGATGCTTTAATAATTCATATTATGAAAATTTTGGGACATTCTTTTATTTATATTATTTTTATATTATTTTTTATATGCTATGATATTTTGATTATTTTTTTAGTGTTATATTCTTTTTATGCAATCATGTCATTTCTAATATTACCAATGCTATTTACAAGTCCATCTTGGGGCAATTGTTTTGGGTTTGTTATTATTATTATTATTATTATTGTTATATCAACTCAAGTATCAATAGCATATTCTTCTTTTAGAGGGACTTAGTATTTTATTTCTCATTCAAGAGCATGTTGTTTTACTTTATATGATTAAAATCGCCCTTCTTTTTGGGATTAAAGTCATCTCACTTATTTTTTGTTCTCACCTAACTACCAAAATTTTTCAATGTTTTGGTTGTACCAAACAGCATGCGCCATAAAAGAAAATAAGCCTTTAACTAAAAAAAGCAATCCCACATTAGCCATAATCAATTCGAGACCATTAATATTATTCTATTACTAGTTTTTTGCACGTCCAATACATAGGTTTTAAAAATTGTAATATCATTTCATTAATTTGTTGTCATGCTATAGTTTCCTTTTATTACATAAGATTATAGACCTAAAATATAATTTCTACACAAAACTATAATTATTTTTTTGACGTAGTTTATAAGTGAATAATTAAGATAAATTTATTTGAGTAAGTCAATTTTTGAAAGTAATCACACATCTTTAAATTTAAGAAAATTTATAATTAATCAGATCCATTTATTTTAAATTGATTTTTCTAAATAATGTATTTTTCAAATTAAAAAGATAAGAAATGACATCAAAATACATTTATTAATGAACAGATATTACCTTATATATTAATTCTAATTGAGAGTGATTAGAGGTGCAGAATAAAAAAATGTTTTTAATTACTTTTTAAATATAATTCAAATAAAATAAATTGCTTTTACTAGGTGACACATTGTGGTTTTTCAAAATATTCACATGTCAATATTATAAAATCCTTTTAATCAAAGATTACTAAAAAAGGATCTATGAGAAAACAAACATAATAAAGCAATGAATGTAAAGACGTAACCCTACCATAGCTTAAAGACTATAATAAGCTCATATTAATTGGTTTTCTCTTCGCTATCTTCATAGGACCAGAGTTAAATAAAGCTTACAATAAACTTATCCCTTTCTCTCTCTCTATATATAGACTATAGATACTATAAAAAAGTGAATTTTAAAAATACAAATATATAGTGAATGACGTAAATATTTTTTATGTTTTTAAATTAATTATTTTATATATATATTAATGATTTCACATTAAATTAAAATATTGACTAATTTTCATTATTTCCTTATAAGAAATTTTCAAATCTTAATACTTTCACCAACCTTAAGTCTTTTCGTCTGAGATCGTGGAAGGAATGTTTGCAGTCTTGTGAATACAGTATTTTGGGTTAAATGCTTCTTAATTCATAAGAGAAGCCAACTTATTGTAATAAAAATATTAATAGTCTAGAATGATTACAACTCTCAAAATGCCTTTTTTTTTTTTTGGCATGTATAGCACATGCATGTTTGGTACAAGCAGAAATCGAAAATTTTTTTCTCCTTTAAACGTGCTTTTTTTAGTAGTTAGGTCGGAACAAAAAAAAATTTTGATGACTGTTCTGAAATAATAATAATAATAATAATTTTATCAAACCATTGCCATCTAACATTTTCTTTACATACGATCTTAAGCAACTATTATAAATTAAAGGATTCACATATGTCTCTTTCAAAAACTATCTTTCTTCCATTTGGGGAAAGAAACTCAACTTGCACACATCTAATTGATATAATAAGTGAATTTTGTCTTTCTATGCAAAAAAAAAAATTAGTATATCAACCCATTTGTATATGTCGACTAGTTTATTGTGGTATTATATTTATTATATCAATTAAATTAATATTTTGTAGAATAATTTTGTTGGTTAAATTAATATTGTGATATAATTTGTAAAAAATCATGTTCGGATTACTCCCAAAAAAATATGAACAAGAGAAACAATCTATCGGAGAACATGTCATCGAACAAAGCAAGGGAAGTGACAAAGGGAACGATAAAATGTTCTCTGATCCTTCATAGGAAAAGCTAATTTCGAATAATAAAAAATGTTAATGGTCACGAATCGATTAA